>JAUELF010270859.1:0-10868 GCA_031471495.1 Clinocardium nuttallii | reverse complement strand
CCCCCCCCCCCCCCCCCCCCCCTCCTGCAAAATAGTTTGATATGGATATTGAATCATATTGCCATGAGAACTATGAGAGTAAAGCGAGTGTTTACAGATCTTTAAGTGTAACAATTTGTAAGTGCATATTGACTCATCTAGAAGGTTTAGTATGTAACTAGAAACCCTGTGTTAAGTTCACTTGGATGAAGAAAATATATTTGGAAACTGTTAGTTTATTTCTTTTGCTTTTGATATAGTCTCAAAGACACAATGGCTGACCAATTAGACAAACTGTGTCCGTAGGGGCATACGTCAAGGTGAAGGCCTGGTTTCTTTGTTATTGTCAATATAAAGTCATACATTGCGTATTTAACTTTTAGCGACCTTAAATGGTATCCATGTACTTATTTCTAAATTTGAGGCAAATACAAAACGATGAAAACACATGAACACGTAATCAAAATAAATTGACAAGGAAGACCTAGACGAGATACGATATAGATTGATATATTATCCTAATTACAATGTTCTGTTATACAAAATATCGTAAACATCAAATTTTGTGAAATGTGTCCCATCACAAAGCGGTCGGTTACACGAGATCATCTATCATTTCAAGAACATAAATATCATGCATTAAATATATGTAAATGAACGGACGAGTCCTATAAACTAAAAGAAAATGTAAAGTTTAAAATATTGAAAATGAACTAGATAGCATTAAAATAATATATAATTAAAACGTGTCTAGCTCTTTGGGGTTTTAATGCATATACGTAGAGTGAATACGCATGCGAGCCTGTAAAACAGCGAACATGTTATATGGACCTTAGCTCATACAGCGGACTGGATACGGTGGAGTGAACTTGTCTTTTCCGATCCATATCGCCCTTATGACTCCAATTAAACCCATAGTGTGAGTACCCAAAAGAAGCGTCTCACTGAGACGATTAGTTTGAGTACCCACAACATAGGGTTTAAGGATCAAATAAGGAGTTGGGGTGTGAAATACTCTTCTTATCTAGAGCTCTGAGTGTAACACAATGGAAGCGTAGCCCCAATAGTTTAAACACAAATATAACCTTGAATGCTGTCGAAGCCGAGTGCCATTGAAGCCTCAAATCGCTAGACACTGTTCATATAATGATTATAAGTACTTGAAAAGATAAACATACTGATAACATATTCCAAAGCAGAATATATTCAAATACTACACGAACCAATTGATGGATGATTTTAGCACAGACATTTTAAAAACGATATATCACACGGAACTCTTTCCTAAACTATGTACCTTGCGTATTTTTATCTTAACTCACCGAGTCGAGGAAAATTCGGATACGCTGTACATATTGACATCGTTTCCAAGTGTTCCACAACTTCTCCTTTCCCACATACAACAGTGAACAGAAAACAACTTTAACAACGTATACAAAGTATGAAACCCTTTCTAAGTTTAAGTTTAAGCGGTGTACACTGTTCAAACCATATTGACCAATTTATCCTTTTTTCGCAATTTTTCCTGATAGTCGACTTTTGCTGATGTGCTTAAATGCGTCTGCAGGTGGGAAAGGGTTAATATTATTAGTATTAAGGAGAATACCCATCCACCTCAAAACATGAACATATGTTAAAATACTTTCCCAATTAAATAAACATAGTTCCTTCGTGGACGTTTCACCACTTGCTTCATTCCAGAAGCACGCAGGGGTGAACACAGATGTAATCACGAAGTGTTGAACCCATAGTTACCTTACACAGAAGTCGTTTTGTGATTGTAAGTTCGAGCGATTATCTGAACGCATGTTAGCCTAAGCACTCCTTCATATGTGTATATTTGTATATTTGCAGGTAACGACCGACCGATAGGTATCACCTAACACTTAATTCTGTAAAACTGAACGAACCCTGGGTGTAAACCAAGCGTAATGAAAGTAGGTACGCTCATTTGGATGAACCAGTTCCAAAATGAAATTAGTGTGTGGTGTGCATGTATTGAAAAATATCTCCATGTGGCACAACATGTTCAACTGTTTTGAAAAGGTTTTTTTTTTCCAAATGTTTGTCTATATTTTTCGTCGGTTACGAAGGTGGTAAAACGGTAAGATTGACGATTAAACTGATGATTAAACGATTCAACGAAAAGGATCGAACGGAAATGTCTAAACGTTGGTTCAAACTATTCTCGATCAACACTAGTCGACAACATTACCTTTTGGTCGTAAACATGTAAGTTAACGGTTAGTCTTAGTGACACTTTCCATTCCACCGTTATGTTAAATAACAGTAGCGATGAACAGTTCCTGTCGTTGTTTGAATTAATGATGCTTTAGAAGCTAAACGTAAAGGGTTAACTAAACTGTTCGTTACTCACCTGTATTGGCCGGGTATCATGCCTGGAACTCCTGTTTTAATAGCAATTGGAAGAGCTGTAAATGAGACATGTAATAAAACGTTGATAAGTACGGGTAGTTAGCAGTGAGGATTAACAAAGGAAGAGCGGAAATTACGTCATCATGTTGAGATCATAAAAACTTATGATGTTATCGTCGAAAATGATGACGTCAATATCCACCAAAGTATTGATTTTGGTATTTCTATGTTCATTTCTCCCCTGAAGTATTCACCTCATAAAGCGCATACTCTATACAATTGAATTTAAACAGATAAATGAATTGGCAATTTTACTGAATATGCAAAGTTCTGTCCATGGGCAGGGACGTAGATAAGATCTTATCTACGTTCCTGCCATGGGATAGAAGCCGCTCTGAATAGTATATACATCCACCACCCCAATATGATTGATCAAATATTTGCAACTTTCCTTGCACAATGATAAATCAGAAGACAGAAATACCAATATCACTTTGATTCAGTGTAAACACTATCGAGTTAAATGATTCATAATTATTCCAATGGTGGCAAGTTAATAGTGGAACGTGGACATAGGCCTACTAATTTGTTGAACAGTATTCCTCTTGTGTATTTCTTTACGACACCGCAGAAAGATTTTTCGAACCAGTTGCAACTGTATGCCCCGGTGTAGTAAATGCATTTTGAAAACACTTTAGGCAAAATACAAAACTGGCAGTCTTTGTCATGGTATGACATCGTTTCCCTCAGATCATCTTTAGCATTTCGCTGCACAATGCAATTAAACGCTTTTACAATTAATGATTCAGGTGAGATAGCTGATACCGCACGGTCTCTCCTAAAATCATCATTAGTTGCCACTTATACATTCAATTTTACCAAATTACCTGATGAACGAAAAAAAATGTAGTGGTCCAATTTTCAACGGGGAAGAGGCGACTTTGGGAAATTAGGCAGTGAAAGAGTTAAAACAGATGATAAAAATATCATATAATGCAACGATGAACCCTTTCCAACATGTAGACGCATTCAGCAACTGTTGAAGACATTGTCGCAAAAAGGGGAAAATTGCTTATGGTGAGCAATTTCTCCTTTTGTCACAATTCCCTTTAAATTTTACTCGATACTAATACATTGATTAATAGAGTTTTTCCGTTTCTTTGCCAATATGTTAATTGAGTCATCTTCTGTTTTTATGTTACATGTTAAAAAGGGTCAAAGGATTAATTTTTAAATCAAATTCATTAGATAGTGGGATATAAGTAATCAGTTTGAATGGTAATGGCAAGTGAGGAGTTTCTATTTTATTTGCCAATTAATAGTTATCAAAACATTAATGGCATTAGAATATTTAATCTTCAAAGCGAGGCTTAATTAGCTGTTAAAATTAGGTGAAATCAGGCGGGTTAACGTAATTGTCCTCGTTATGCCTCGATGAGGTGCAGTTTCTTTGAAAACATAATTACATCAATTAATATCATATTCAACAATTCAATAAAATTACATATCAATACAAAAAACAACAATAATTTCTATTATTACATATAACATGTAGTCCAAAGTTGAAGTCAGTAAATGTGCACGCTTAGAGAAATCAGTACGGGATAATTACAAATCTCGAATACAGATTTTGTCGATTGATAATTGTTCTCGTCAGTCGTTCGTTTGAACGGTAAATCTACTGAGGGTATTAAAAGGTTCAAGTTCGCAAAACGAGCGAACGTTTGGCGAACAGTCGAACATCGAATTCTTACCTCATCGAAAGGTTACAGTGTACGTAAAACCTGTAACAACACGAAGCGATGCCCCCGTGGAGTTAATGCAAGGAATACTTGGCGAATATTTGGTGACAAGACCTTATTTTGTGGTTTGGACAAATGTATAATATTTACCAGCTAGTATGGATTGATGTCAGGTACAAAACCAAAGCAGAAAAATTGAGTTATTTGGAAATGTTAACAAAGTCTCTAAAATACCAACATCATGTCTTATTGGAATGTTTTGGCGAGACATCCCAGAATTGATTCATGTAATTAAGATACCAAAGGAATCAAAATGGTTTTACCAGATTCATAAAAAAGGCAAAAAATGCAAAGTTGCACTACTAAATTTATTAGGAAATATCTGTAAAAGTTTGGCATGCGCTTCAAGAAATCACGGCTATGCATTCCATCCGTACTATTTACGAACTATTTTGTTACGCGCATGAACTTTGAACTGGTACCGTAAGTGCGTTTGGTGCAGTCACAATATTCAATAGTAAGTTCTTAGGAGAGCAAAAGAAAAAAACCAAGCTGCAATTAATTATAAACCTAGGTCAATAGTGCCAGAAAGGAGACTCGTCAAGATTAATGTTGCCAGAAATCAGTCTGGCTGGTTGTTACTTATGTTATTTACGACTTCGGATTTTTGCGACATGAAAAGGAATTCATGCCAACATGCTTTATTATGTATACCATAGGCAACTTTCCTTGCTTTGAAAACTCATATTTGTGCTTTATTTCAAATTGTTTTGGTGCATTTGTATCTAATAAATCAACTCCCTTAAATTATATCTGGTCAATTTATATTCGATTGCATACTCAAGAAGGTTCCTAAGTGTTTACTAGGTTATCAAATGACCAAAGTTCTCCATTCAAACTGTCCGAACGTAATATTGTTTTTGTGGGGTTTTTTTAATATAGGTCTTGTCGGGATTGTCTTGCTATTTACTTTATTTGAATTGCAATGTCTATAGTTACACTTACTTCAAAGTCAACATTTCTTTAATGTTTAAACGCATAAATTATACAAACCCCAATTTCGATAGTAACAAATGCATTGTCACATTTCATGAAATATATGTCTTCTTGCATTGTGTAAACCTATTTATGTTTATGAATCGATTTGTATGGGTCTGTGATAACAATCGTGTGCAATTAGGAAAGGAAAATTCTCATTAAGACAACTTCTTGCATGACATAGCAGAACTATGACCTTGATACTGCCATACCTTCATAGATTTGTGTGTCAGGTTATCCCGTTAATAAATAATGATTAAAATTTGGTCGAATCGATCGTGTTTTTATATCGTTTTTAAGATATATTGAAGAATAAAATAGAAATTTTATTACATTTTAACAATTATTGATTGCATATGGTTATCTGATTACGGCGTCTGTTTATTGAAACGTGACACTCTGCATACGTCAATAGATATGAGCCGCGTTTGGTTAAAGGTAGCACGTGCGGAAAGGGAATACGCGCGTGTACACTTCCACAGTCTCACCAGAGTCTTCACTCTCCGCCGATATTTAGAAGAACCGATGAAGTAATTTTTTAATGAAAAACTAGAACTTGTTGCATCATTGTTTTTCCCTTTCATTGTATGTTATTTTGATGAAGTTCGGGGATGCTACAGGGTTCCCTTTCTCTTTACGCGGCTATTTTAAATTCTAACAAGGAAACTTGTACATTGCAGTTAGAATAAACCTGTAATTTGAAGCTACACTTTGTTCCATTTAAACATTGTGTTTGAACACGTCAGACGAAAACTGAACGTCGGACGTGTTAAACCCTTCATGCATACAGGCTCTTTCTGACGTCTCTGCAGCAGATGACTTTTGAAAACAGTGTGGACTCTGCGTAAAATATCGACCCGGATCAGCCTAAGCATGCCTAAGCCTATAAGCAGGCTAACCCGGACAGACCTGTGGATCTTCTGTTTCAGGAATCATTACTCTATACCTCTATCCCCCATGAGATTGAATGTTTCGAGCCGGAAAAGGCTGCGCGGACTGCTCAGGTCGATACATTACGAAGAGGTCATAATGTTGGTTTTCTCGCGGGACAGCTCATATGTTATTATTCGCCGCTCTTAAATAAAAACAAAAGTCCACAGAGTCGGTTCTCGTGTGTCATGGCATATTTCGACAATTTGAGATTATTCTATTTCGATATTCAGATCATACTAAATAGCTGTCATTAAAGTTGGTTCAATGCTCTTACATTGCTTACACATGAACACCTACATGTCGAAGTGATTGATAATTAAACGGACAACTTACCCCGCGGCCTTGGCTGGATTTATTCCTCCCGTTATTTATTGAGGTGGTCTCTTACTATTTAGTGTTTAAAATCAGGGAGTTATTTAGCCCAATAATTTCATTTATGGATGTCTTTTTCTGTTTAGTGTTTAAATCAGCGAATTATTTAGGCCAATCATTTAATTTATGGATGTCTTTTTCTGTTTAGTGTTTTGAATCAGGGAATTATTTAGTCCAATAATAATTTCATTTATTGGTGTCTTTTTCTGTTTCGTTAGAGGTGTGTAGGGACAGATACATGTTGATTGATTGGGTTAAAAGTGCCGTCTTCAATAATGTTCGGTCACGGCGGCTAATTCACCTACCCATGTGTTTCAAGGCTTTCACACACCAGTACTCCACATAACAGTCTTTCCAAGCAAGATGGCGGTGCCTTTCCACATACACTGCTATTGCATTGCCGGTGGAAGACGCATTTCGATTGTCGCATTGACTTATGTCAAACGTCGGAAATAATGTTGGTTCGAACTCAAAACCCATAGATTTACGGTCCCCGTCGCTATCTAGGAGTGGACTACCGAGGCTTGGGGGTAATTGAAAGACAGGAAAGGGTAACAGTAACATGACAGGACAACAGGTGAAACACATTTGTTTTAATTTCCGTTCTTCGCGAAGATAGTCCGAAAACTTAACTGGAATATAAATGATAAGCCCTCCGATTTTGAAGACTTTGCTCAGCTGTTTTGAAAACAACAGTACTGAACGAAAAAAACACGATTGAATTCTGAGTAGTGTCGGACGAAAGTGAAGGCAAACATATTGCAATGAATTACTGGGAAAGAATGTTTCTTGACTCGTCTGCATTGGCGAGATAACAAAGAACAAGAAGCAGGGGAAGACGAAGAAGAAGAACAACAACAAGAAGATAGACGAAGAACGGCTTCACATTGAAGAATAAAACCTTCTGGTCTCCGAAGAAGATATAAAATAAGGGAGAATAAGACGAATGTTGTTTTTTATTAGACTGAAGCCGTTCTAACGGTAAATGCGGTAAGACTTATGTAACAGATCATTCTGACAAGTCTGCTGCATTGTTTCAAACTTCTTGTACGGGTTTTTAATTTAACTTGACATTTTCCTCTTCCTCGTGAAAAAAAACCCCAACCATATAGCTCTTTCACTCAATTCTTAAACTGGCGTAACCACTTTTTGAAGCAAGATGTAAAATATCGACTGTTGGGCGCCCCATTGAATGAACTGGTTTAGTGTGTTTGTTTGAATGGGATGCGTACGATTCTTTCAACAGTATAACAGTCACATCATGGTGGTTTCTGGGTAAAATACCAGTACTTCCGGTGTTCTTTATCCTAATACCGACATATAAGTCGTAATATCATGTTTAACTTTTTCAGCTCCAAATTGTTTAAAAAGTAGACTCTTCCATGTTCAAAATCCGGCGTTTCCTTTTTTCATGTAATAAAATAGTTTGTACCATTTTGATAACTAAAAGGCAAACAGTGCTGATATCAGGTGATACAGCCCGTTAAGAGCCGACTCATCTGAATCAGTATTGTTTGCAAAAAAAACTCAATATTGCATTTGGCCCTGAAAGATTTTTTTAATTTCAAACTTTATTTGCCACGTCCATAGGTAAGGAGAGGTCTCTGAGAGTTAATAAGGAGAAAAAATAGTTCAACTGATGCGGAATTCTTCAAACTCGAAGTCCAGAGAAGTTCTATCACTTTATAGTAACTCTCTATCGCTTTATAGAACAGTTTAGTTGGTAGTGATATATGGTGGCTCTCTGGGGGTGCTTTTTCAGAGAGAAAATATGTCATTAAAAACGTAATATTACACGAATTGAGAGACTTAGTGCGGGGATAGCATACACTTTCCCACTCTCGGAGGACTTTCGACGCTCCTGTTACATTAAACTTTTTTAAATCATTGCAGGTTAAAAAAAAGAGTTGCTCCATCATAAGCAATCTCTCCGTTTACCCCCTCACTGTTTTCTACTCAATTCTGAAATTGTTATTTTAATTATTGATGTTTTCAATATTTTACACCACATTATTTTGAAGTTATTTGCTGCAGATTTAAACTACGTGGAAAAGGGTTTAACATGATTTACAAGCCAGATTTATATTATCTTATCGGAAAATAATGATGTAAATATGTCTTCCATGGTGAAACCCGTGGAGTTATGACGAATTTATTATTAATTCTTTAATTTGTTTTTGAATGGAGCCCCAATTGCCAACATTTTAATAAATAGAGAGCAGACGACACACAATTCAACTATTATTTTAATATTAGTCTAGATATATGTTATATTTTTATCTCTAACGCTGTTGTATTTTAAGATACCTTAATGTTAACAATATATCTTTTTTCCAATTGACCACCAATTCATATCTTAACAATTGCAACCATGAAAAGCATAGCGTTGATAACCAGAACACAGAAGCAAATTTCGTCAATTTCAAATTTCAAAATTGCGATCATAAATTTTATAATAAATTCTAACACGAATCAATTCACCGACGTTAAATATATGATAAGTATTTTAATAGTCCTACTATATGGCATGTCCGAATTTGATAATGTTTGCATTTAACCTTTTTCCCTCATACGACAATTCTGCAGCAGGCGACTTTGAACAGGTTTTGTCATAACATAAAACATCTCTATAATTAAATGGATAACCTATGACTAAAAATGGTAAACATTGTGACAAAAAGGAGAAATTGCACGTGTTGTGCAATTACTTCGTTTGTCACTATGTTTTCAAAAGGTTGCATGCTGCAGGGGCGTCAGAAAGCATATATATGGGGGAAAGGGACTCATTACTACATATGTTGAACCTAGTATAACAATTATTAGATCGTCAATGTTTTGACGCAATATAAGTGTGTAATTCCCCTCCCACTGTACCCAAACCAATTAACCTCTTTATATATATAAATTGATTTTGTAACTCGAGTCGACTTAAACCATTTTAATAGGTTTACATTGTATGTACGATTTACACACGAAACGACCTTGACTTAAGAGTAACACAAAACTTATTTATATATGTAAACCTTCTTCGAAATATCGCAGTAAAAGATAAGTCTGAATGGCACGTTTTTTTTTATATATCTTTTACGAAAGACGTGTACAGAGTTTAACGCCGACTTCAACAATTTTTGAGTCATTTCACTGTGCTTTCCTTGGTAAATTACTACGAGTAGGATCGATACGCGCTTAACTTGGCACCAGTGCATTACACGTTTAAGATCAATGTTTCCGCCATTAATCAGGTTTAAGTCACATGTATCCCGTCAAAGAGCGGATTTAACCGTAAGATCTACGTTGGCATTTCTCCCGTCAGTAATCGGGATTTTGTCAAAGTATCCCGTCAATGATCGGGGTATCGTCAATGTATCCCGTCAATGATCGGGTTATTGTCAATGTATCCCGTCAATGATTGAGTAATTGTCAATGTATCCCGTCAATGATTGAGTAAAGATATTGGTATGGCCAATTAAATAGCAACAAAGACAAAGTAATGATGCAGAAGAAAACCAATGTGTATATACCTCTAGGTTTAGCCCCGAGATAGGCTAGATTAACGTTGGCTTTTCTCCCGTCAATTATCGGGTTTGGGTCCTTACACGCTCGTTCTGCTGCATCCCTGTTTGCCATCGTGACCTGGAAATATAGAAAAGCAGCATTTGTTTAATTTGTTCCATATGTTCATGTTATATATTATCACCCGTGGTAGGTTTTACCGTCACAACTTCCGTGTTTTTACACTAGTTGTATTTCCCTTTCTACATTATTCTTATCTGTTGACATCCTACGGTATTTTAAAAATTGACTTTGTTTAAAACTTCAATGAAACACGGCGTACCATACACCAAGAAAATGAGACCGGATTCCATACACCAAGAAAAAAGAGACCGTTTACCATACACCAAGAACAAGAGACCGTATACCATACACCAAGAAAAAAGAGACCGTATACTATTCTGAACTGAAAATAGTGTGGGAAATGGAGAAATTGGTGTAACAATGTACGTAAAGGTAGAGGTTACCACGGCGAGCAAATCACTAATCACTTCTTTATATTAACATTAAAAACTCATACAATAACACCTAACTATACAATAACACATAACTATACAATAACACATAACTATACAATAACACCTAACTATACAATAACACCTAACTATACAATAACACCCAACTAACTAAACCGCCTACATGTAGTTTCAATAATTCCAAGGTGAATCGGTTATATATTTGCCAAGAATTTTGTTTTCTCCTATTGTTAGCAATTATCGCTTGCCAATTCCACCCCCAAACATCCAGTGTGTATTACCCTTCATTCGTCCGCCTTCCAGTGCAGTGGCATTTAACTATTTCCCTGTCTCTCTCTCTCTCTCTCTCTCTCTCTCTCTCTCTCTCTCTCTCTCTCTCTCTCTCTCTCTCTCTCTCTCT
>JAUELF010270848.1:0-10869 GCA_031471495.1 Clinocardium nuttallii | reverse complement strand
ATGAATAATTAAATTGAATTGCGCGCTAAATGACCTTAGCTGTCGATGCGCCATAAAACAATATACATTCATTCATTCAGTCTTACCTGGGGAGCACTAATTTTACTCTATCTTATAGTTGTTTCTTCTCAAATTTGTTCAACATAATTCATTTTCCCCAAGTATTTCTTGAAGTATCATGTAAATACAATAAACGTTTACCGAATACATGAATTAAAAACTCATACTTTTGCGAACATTTGAAAATGGATGCATTTTGTAGCCTTGGTAACACCTTTAAAAGCTATATTCCTTGCAACCTTTTCACATTTTTATTAAAAGAAGTGATGATATCAATGGATCCATTATTATATATTAAACCCACATGTCGCTAACTTATTTGGGGTGGGTGAGGGTAATTCAAAAATTGGTATATTTTGTAGCCACGGAAACATATTTAAGACGCACTGTTCCCAATAGCCTTTTCACATTCGTTGTTAGAAGAGAATGTTCTTTGTTCATTTTTTAAAATGAAAATGGTGACTTTTGATAGAAAATAGGGATGTCTGAAAGTATTTCTTCATTTATGCAATAGACATGATTGGAAAATTGAGTGAATTTCCGCTTTAAATCATGACGATTCAGTTCAATGAAAATAGTGATTCAAGCAATGTTTCGTTTGCCATTTTTAGTTTCTTTCATTAAGTTGACAACACATATGAAGTTTGAACAGAATCCATGATTAATAGATTACTACACTTCGGACAATATATTACAATTAATGGAGCATGCGTGGTGACATATGCTTTTTTCCAATAAACTTGAAACTTGAAACGTTTATAACTGACTCAATGAATTTGAAGCTTGAAACGTTTATAACTGAAAGGGTCCCTTTCGACTTGATTTATTGTTACAATTGTGTAGCTGTCCTGTCGCGTTTGTTTTGTAATCTTGTTTAAAAATCGTTTATAGAAGAGGACCATGATGGTTCTTCATCGCTCACCTGATTAATAAAGAATTTGATTAGTTTTAAATGTTTTATAATTAGGGAATATATCTCATTTTAAGTGATATACCTGCTCTTATAGCACGATTTCTCGTTCAGGTGTGAATAAATCACTCAGGGCATTCGGTCTTCGTGATCAATAATTGCTACACACATGAACTCCAAATCGTGATATAAGAACAGGTATATCACTCAAAATGAGATCTATTTCGATTCTAGCACTTTTATTTAGAGGCGTATGCTACAGTTATTTTTTAAAGAATTCCATTATTCTTTGTATTTTGTGAGTACATACTATAACTTGTTGAAATAAGAAAAAAAGAAGAAAAAGTCATCGATCTAAAAAAATAAATATTGGCCTGTCAATGACATGAATGGAAAATTTCTATTATTTTAACTTTTTCGGGAGTAAAAATGTGACACCACTTCTACCTACGTTGCTTTTCTTGATAAAATCACGTGTGTGCTGTTCTGTCTTTTATTTTTTTTGGAAATATTCGATTTTTTCAACTAAACAAAACATATTGAAATCAGTTTTATTAACAGTCTATGAACCTTTTATTTTTATTATACCCTTTTTAAATTGTCATAAGCTCATGATGGGCAATGTGTTACTGTCTCATGCTAACATAACGCTTTCTGACCGGTAAACAACATGCTGTTACATGGCATGCGCGTCATTTAAAACAATTAAGTCAACGTAATAATTTAACTTTTTCAAACGGCATTTACAACAAAAGCTTGTGACTTTATTCATAAAATGTCAAGCACCAGTGAAGTAACGCATGCGCACTTAGAAACGTTGTATAAAAGAATAGTTCCGGAAGTTTAGAGTGATATATCACGCTCAAATCCCTCTTTGTGTATAGAAGAGAAATTGTCAATAGTGTTAGAACTCTATACCTATAAGGAAAACGAATAACATCCCCTTATGGCAATGTTTTTAGTTTTTCAACATGTATACCAAATTATTTTCAAATGTGAAAGAGGATCAACTAAGAACATTCGTGTGAAATTATTTTAATTGATTAACGGATTGTTTGGTGTAATTCGCCGCTTTCAACGGTTTTTCAGTTATATCACGGCGTTTCCTGGGTAACTTACCTTACTACTGGTCAGTCGTTATACTAAACCCTGAGATCAATGGAGAGCAGCCAGAACTATCATTCATGGGTATGACCTGACCAGGGATCGATCCCGCGACCTCGCACACCCAAGGCGGATGCTATACCACTACACCACCGATGCGGTGAAACAACTTCATTGAGAAATCGTTTGTTGGATATTAAGAACAGATGGCGACGAGGGCCGCCGAACGTTGAGTGATCACAGTAGCTAATCCTGCACTTCGTGCTCAGGTGAGCTAATCAAATGTATGATATATTATATATGAGCCTATAGAATTGCTTTTGAAAACATGAAAGCCCATTACGAAATGTTACAAGCCCCGTTTCCTATTGTCTAGTGAATATGAAAACATTAATTAATATATGAGTGTTCAGAATTAATGCACAACACATTCAATGCAAACGACACTTAAATTAGCATTTAAAATGGATTACCTTCCCCGAACTCTTTTATCAATCACGTGAACATCGATGTGTGGGTTTGTTAATCCTTTAAATACTTTTATTTTTTAAAAATCCAGCTTTTGCACTTGGAGGAGTCCATAGCAAATTCTACGAATATCAAGATAACGATTATGAGTTGAGTACCAACCAGTTTAAAGCCTGATCGGATTGCTCTCCTGGCTCTACACGTGTGGCATAAACTTCGTAAAATCAACAGTCAGAGTATCAATCTAGACTATAGAACTTCTTTATTTTTTGATTCTGCTCTCATGTTGGGAATCATAATGACGGAACCGTCGTTTGGTCTAGAGCCGGATTCGCTTACCATGTAGTTGGCAACACACAGTTTTAACTCTTTCCCTCATACGACAATTCTGCAGCAGACGACTTTAAACGTACTTTGACAAAATATAGAAAATCTCTTTAATTAAATGGATAACCTATGACAAAAAGTGGAAAACATTGTGGCAAAAGGAGAAATTGCACGTTTTGTGCAATTTCTTCTTTTGTCACTATGTTTTCAAAAAGCTGTCTGCTACAGAGGCATCATAAAGCGTCTACTAAGTATATGAGGGAATAAAGCGTCTATATGAGGGAATAAAGCGTCTACTAAGTATATGAGGGAAGGGGTTAATAAAAGCTTATTTTCTGTTTCCTGAGGATTCTCTTAATATTCCTCATGCTATCCATTCTGGTATTATTAAAAGGATTTTTCTGTATCAAGGAGAGCCAAAACTTACGAAAATGACTGGAATTCACACTCCCATTCAATTTTAGGGAAATAATTTTGCCACAAAAGTGATCTAAAACAGGGAGGAATAAGTAGGACAAAAATAACAATTTTATCCTTTACTCCAAGAAGGGTTAGTGTAAAAGTAAAGAGTTGCTTAGGTTATCTAAAAAATAGGCAATCTGTTCGTGCAGTTGTAACGAAAACGTTCGGTATACGTTGCATTTAATATGCAAATTAGCATCACCGTTTCGAAGTGATGAAGTTTAGGGTTACATATATAAGACACGTGGACCCCTTCAGGTTTGAGTATACTTTTCGCTGAATGGATCGTCTGCGTCTTTGGCCCGCCGCGTTACAATGGTGTCATAAGTGGGGTGAAGACAACTGCCATACCGGAGTTGCCTTACCCACGGGTTTTCCAGGCCGAGACTCGAACGAGTCTTCTCGGAGTGGGAAGTAGTGTAACGAAAACGTTCGGTATACGTTGTATTTGATATGCAAATTAGCATCACCGTTTCGAAGTGATGGAGTTTAGGGTTACATATATAAGATAAGTGGACCCCTTCAGGTTTGAGTATACTTTTCGCTGAATGGATCTTCTGCGTCTTTGGCCCGGCGCGTTACACAGTCATAACTAGCATGTTAGACGCAAAAGCTGGTATTCAAATTCACGCCGAGCTCAGCCGAGCTCAGCAAGCAGTGCTGTCACACGCCTGTTCATAAACATATGCACCAGAAGAAGAAGTTGATTCAACCGCCAAATTCAAACCCATGAGGAGGGCTTACTTTTCACATTCACTTTTCGGAAATGAGATGGGAGTTATTTTTAGGATTATTTTTAAATGTCTTGAACATATTACAATGGCGTTTGTTTAAAAACACTGAGTTATGACACATCTAAAATGAAATAACTATTCTGATGTTTTAGGTATTTGCAGTTTCTTTGTTTTGACTCCAATTTGTGTTTGTTTTTGTCTTATTTACGAAGAAATATGAGTCCCTATTAGACTTGCACCAGACTGTAGATTGTCAGTGTTGTGATAAAATAACGTCAAATTCTCCTTTACACAGTAATTTCTAACTTATTGAATGTTATTTTCATGTGCAAAGAGATGTCTTGATTTTTTTTAAGAATTCATTTAATAATGTTTATCCATGTATATCTAAAATATGAACTGTTTCTAATCTAAAACTTATGATCACGTGACTAGCGAATACCCGACCGCGTAGATTCGTAATTTTTGCACCCTTCACTCCAATCGCCACAAAGCTAACAGAAACAAACACAACGAAACATATTTACATAGTCGGTTTTGAACAGCCCGCTGATGGTTTTTTCCCTTACTGCAAACCAATTTACTCACACCCGTTAAACCGCCCAATATATAGCTCCATCAGTGGTGCAGAGACCCGATTAATGATAATTGTGCCAGTGCTACTTTGGTACCGGATTGTTACTAATATTTGAGATATATCGAGACATTAATTCATCTGCATAGAGTTAAAATATGTAAATATTATCTTCTTCGTGTTTGGGCAGATAATTTATATCATTGCGCGTTCTATCTGCCATGCAAAGAAGGATCGTACTGTTTTCCAACTGTACTGTAGCCAACCGTAACCTTTTGACCTTTAACAATGCAAAATTCCATTTTCGGACTGAGAAGCGACCTAACAACGGGAAGCTGGAACTTTATCAAATCTGGAATGATTCCAAAAGGTTCTATAATAGATCGCGAGACTGGTATTTGTTCTTAAATCTCCATATTATAAACGCTTTATTTTGTAGTTGTTGCAATATATGAATACGATCGACACTACTGTGTCATTGACACGTTGATTACTACTGTTCTCATGGGGTGCGAGATAACCAATTAAAAGCTGGTTTAGCACGTTACTTTTTACAACCCAAATACAATCGCCATAAAAAAAACGTCGATTGGTCTTTCAACAGTAATTTTTCATTACTGAACGTTCTTTTAAGGTTAAATATACGTCTTTGTGTAGATTTCATACACATTTCTGAATTTGGGTCTGTAATAGTAAAATGTATAGACTGTTTCTATTATATGTCGCTACTAAGGAAAGAAATTGACGCACGAAAGAACACCTCAAAAGATGCTCTAAAACTAGTAATACACGCCATAAAAAGGTTAAGTATAGGTGTTTATTTGGTTGGAAATAAAAGAAGAAGAGAACAAACTGAGATAAAACTTAATAGAAATATTTCTTTTAATGAACACTCTCTACCTATAAAGAGAGTGTAAAGAACGACAACTCTGCGAAGGAAAATGGTTCACGAATCGGGTCTTTTGTACACAATTATTTCGTCCTTTCGTCCTTGACACTTTTAAATGTGTCAATATGTGCCATTCAGGCATTAAGCTTGCGTTCTACATATTGTTATGCATAATTTTAAAAAAAAGGCGCTCATCTTAATATTATGTTATAACATGAGTAGTTTGTTATTTTCATTATAAAAAAGGAAGTAAATCATTAATTGTAGGGTTCAGTTTATGTTCGAAATTAAGTTTGAAATTATGCAACACTTTAAATATAATTTAACTGTTTAGCTGATAATAATTTTCGAGAGTGGTCTACCTTGTAAATATATTAGACTACATTTAACATGTCTTCAGCAACTTAACCCTTTTCTCATTGTTTTATAGGTAGATTTGTGCAAAGTTGTCCAATGTTGACTTTAACAGGGGAAAAGTAAAATGACGTGCTATTGCATGCACATCCTTAATTGTCTGTTTTGTGGAAATAATAACATTCAAATATTCTGACAAACATCTTGAAAAGTGTATATGTGGAATTTACAAATTATTCTTTAGTGAAAGCACTGTATATATACTAAGACTAATGCTTGGCAAGATTACTCATTTCCATTACTGTTTATGATCAATAATTAGTTGGCTGTGTGTAAGGTCAATCTACCTTAGCATGGAGATCGGTCAAAATCAATGAAATGCTTCAATTATATTTTAATGAAGGGCATTCATTTCGTTGACAAAAAATAATTATATTAAGTTTATAAACATAGTGTGTATATGTCTATGCTATAATGAAAGTGTTATATTTATATTTTTATATAAATCTCATCTATGTACAAACACACATATAAAACATTTCAGTAACACATACAATGTACATAGCCATTCAATATTTGAATACAAGAGACTGTAACTATAAAACTAATTGACATAACATAAATACATATATCGTAGATTTTTTATGTATAATATTTAAATAAGCAGTATAGTTTATCATTATATACACACAGTACAAATTGAGAAACCGGCACTAATCTTGACTATAGGCCTAAACAATTTGTTAAAATAATGTTTTTTAAACCGTGAAGTGAAAAATAAATAAAAACAATTCTAATTAATGAGGGTATGTTTTCATAGTCGTCTGCTGCATATTTTCTGTATGTTGGAAAGAGTGAAGCCACTACGGCGATGCTATAATGTCACAAATTGCCTGGCGCGGCTCAACATTTAACCCGCGTCATGCGATTACATGCGTTACCTCTCCACATAATTATCACATACAGTTTCAATGGTATACAAAGAGTGGGGCTATATTTCTTTCTTGTTTTGCTATCAGATGCATTTGGGGGTCTATATTACATAAATACGGACAGTGAAGGCTCTCATGAGACTGTGGGTATGCACAAATTATAGAGATTGGCAAAATATGTTCAAAGTCGTCTGCTGCAGAATTGTCGTGAAGGAAAGGGTTAAAATAAAATTATGAAAATTATGAAAATATTTAAGTTTATATGACAAAGACATTACTTTTGATTGTGCATGGACACATTTTCCCTGGATGTAACCGATTTCAAACCGTTAGAGTACATCGAAGTTAAAGTACTGGTCAGACAATCTCACTTTACCTCCCCCGCCGCTTAAGTATGTATGACTCACAAATAACCCACTTATCGTAGGGGCAAGCAAAAGGCGGAAACGTCATACCAGAATAAAATAAAAAGTACATAAGTTTATCCAGACCAAGTACTACAATTTATTTGACTTCCAGAGGACTTGATGAGGGGTAAAAAACTGGTCTTTTTTTCCATAATATCTCTCGTGTTACTCACTGAGACGATTCTTTCGAGTACCCACAACACAGGGTTTGAATGTCAAATATTTGGATTTTGGAACACGAACAATTCGTCTTATCCAGAATTCTGGCTACAATTCAGCTCCCGTGTGAGAAGAAGAATCAAACACTGTTTTTATATGTGCAAATATTGCAATAATGTAATATGTACTGTGTGGTGAATGGCCCGTTGTTGCATGACTCGACCCGAGGGTAAACGTCACGATTGTTATCCTGTATATATATGCCAGATTTTACCGGGAAATTTGTTTTCACCTTCACAAATTGATAGAATCGGTTTATAGCAAATGATGTATCTGTGTTTAATGAATATATTTATAATATAGTGAGATAGCACGCAATTATTCGTGAGAAGGTTTCTATTTCGTTTGTGCAACAGAGAGTATGGTGTGTTTGGAGTCAATAGATACAGATACAAATATAGTTTTGATTATTTGTTAATTGGATTTATTTTTAATTTAGACCGGTAATTTCAATTTATAATTTTGAATAAAACACGTCTTCAATTTACAAAAAAACAAAGCAATTATAGACAGCAACAGAACATTGAATGTATGCAACAACAAAAATTGGAAAATTAAGAAAAACTTGAAAGACGAAAATAAATTGCATAATAATAGAATAAAGAATAGAATTAGATTTATTGCAAATAAACCATTGAAATTGAAAAATAAGTTGATTATAGAATAACACATGTACATCAAATGTAACAATTGAAAGAGCAAAACGGTTATATTAATGATAACAACAATAATAATAATAATAATAAATAAATAACAACATATTACAATTCAATCATTTGAATTAATCGTTACGAAATGCATTAGTAATAACATTTAATTTTATAAACATGTTATGTGTTTAGTATAATGTTAATGTCAAATGCTTAACGTGTTTATGTTTCTCAAATTATTTGAATCTTTTCCACAAACAGACGCTACTGTAGCAGACGACGTTTGAAAACATTGTGACAATATGAGAAATTACTCATAACCAGCAGTGTAACCTTTTGCCACAAAGTTTTTTCATTGTATCCAATATGTGTTCCTTCATTTGAAGAAAGTTTCCACTTTTAAAACCTTTTACTAAGTAAGTCATCTGCTGCAAATGTGTTGTATGTGGGAAAGGGTTAAAGGATGATCACGTGACTTATCAGCTTAAGCTGGTTTTGTTTTAATTGTAAATGTGGGTGACATTTAATAAACTATCTTTGACATTTTATTTACTCTTTCACTGCATAATTTCACAGAACTCCGTTTTGCGTCCAACAAGAAATTTGGTAAAAAAGTGCTTTTTTATGGCAAACAATGCATATTTCAGGAGAGACAGCTGTTTGCAACAGCCTTCGAATGCCTTGGCTTTGGCAGCAAAAGGATTAATCGGGTCTTTATTCAGTCAAACGAAACTTAATTCGACCTCTTTTTTGTCTACTTTCAGGAGTGAAATACCGAAAGATAATGAGACGGTCCGATTTCATAAAGATTTTGTTCGTGTGTGTGTGTGTCTGTCATGTCTGCCCCGCCCACCCTTGTGGCACTAACCCTATGAGTGTGTTGGAGAACTTTTCAAGTAGCAATGGTATGTATACCCTCTACTCATTTTAAGAATTAATCTTCTTCTCTATTTCCTCCTCGTCTATCATCTCCGTTATTTTCATATTTCGATTAGATGCTGTAAAATATTGAATAAGGAATCTTCTTCTCTATTCCCTCCTCGTCTATTATCTCCGTTCTTTTCATATTTCGATTAAATGCTGTAAAAAATTGAATAAGGAATCTTCTTCTCTATTTCCTCCTCGTCTATCATCTCCGTTCTTTTCATATTTCGATTAAATTCTGTAAAAAATTGGCATATCTTCTTTTTTTTTGCGAAACCAAATGATAACAGTGTCCGATTGGATAAAACACACGATTTAACAAATCATAAATAGACTGGTTATTTATTAGAGGTTTCGCCGATTTCATCAGCATTTTAGTTATATCACGGCGACACAGTTGTATCATGTTTCCTGGGTGTCTAACCAGCATTAGGCAAGGAAATATGAGCCGAATGACGAGAAAACCAATAGTGTGAACTCTGCGTAAAGTATCGACCCGGATCAGCCTTAGCATACCGCACGGGCTAACCCGGACAGACATCGTTCACCTCCTGTGTATTTTCTGTTGCAGAAATCATTACGCTATACCTCTGCCCCCTGAGTCGGAATGTGTCGGCCTGGTTTAGTGTTTGCTTTTTTTCATTACATTGCCGTAAAGTTAGGGTTTTTTTTACGTAATATCCGAAGAAAGCGGTAACTTATGTACAATTATAAAAGATATGAAGGGCGCTATCCAAAAATTGACTTTTAAAAATTTCTATTTCGTTTATAAATAAATCGTTGAGAGAAAACTCTTGAATTGACCACTTGACCCTTGTAAAGTTACAATAAACTGCGCGAATATATGAAAAAAGAAAAACGTTCTGATAAATATCATGTTTTCACGATCATTAACATGTTAATTTCTCCCACAGGTGTCGCACCGGAAATGATGCTTCGAGTAATGGAGATTAACAACCGGGATCGTTATTTCAACTTCATGGACGATTATAGGCAATATAACGAGTGTATGCGCATGCTCCACACTGGATACTTCAAGCGATCCGTTGACAATGTATTCAACAGACGAAGACAATCATTGAGCATGTCAGACATTTTGAGTGGTTCGGGCGGTAAACGACGCAATAAAAGATTTGGGAAGTTCAGTTCTCGTTCCCTACGAGATGTGTTATCACGTGACACTTATACAGATGACGACACGCAATTCGAATCAAGGGAAGAGTATCCAATTGTAGAACAAGAAACTGTAACCGAAGAAGTTTTAGAAGAAACACTTCCCGCTTTATTAAATAAGTAAGTTGATAATTGATACAAGGATGAAACGAAAGTTAGCAATATCACTATTTTAATACAATTAACGTTTAAAGTTCGATATCAGTAAATTCCAAAATCGGCGGCTTGCTCTGACATTGAAATATCTCTATGGTATCTATTGCGCCAAGGTTTAATGTCATTTCACAGTTATAATAGTTATAATGACCACACACATTAATATCCACCAGTGTGTAAGTGTCGGGGCTATAAGACAATCAACAGGTGTCCCATCTAAAATTAGATAGAAATGTTAACTTCAATGACGTTCAAAAGTCAAGCCCATATTGCTATGTTGCTGCTTATTCTCAATCGTAAAAGAGTTTTTAAAAGTCTTAACTTGACTTAGATTAATCCATAGACAGTTCATAACATGTACAGATCCCGACTATAGTTTAGTTACAGTTTATCTCACTGTTTAGATTATTTATACTAGATAATTCAGTTGAATACATAATTAATTGTTATTTAGATTATTTATACTAGATAATTCAGTTGAATACATAATTAATTGTTATTTAGATTATTTATACTAGATAATTCA
>JAUELF010270837.1:0-10870 GCA_031471495.1 Clinocardium nuttallii | reverse complement strand
TTTTCTCCTTGTTTAACTCCCATGTAGCTTTCAAAGAATTCAGTTACATTACCATTTATTCTTACACATGATTTCACGTTGTTATAGATTGATTTTTGATAGCATATTTACCATTTTTGAGGAGCAGCCATGCGATATTAGTTTGTACCAGATACCGTTTCTGTAAACAAGATTAAAGGCTTTTTTTAAAATCAATGAATGTACATTAGAGCTTTTTCTTGTCATGTTAAATAACTTTCTTTATTATAGAATTAAGTACAAAAATATAGTCAATTGTGCTTCTACCTTGTCTAAAACCAAACTGGAAATCACTTAGTAGATTATTCTGTTCGGCCCATTTCCTCAATCGACAATCAAGGAGTGTCGAGAATTATTCCGAAAAAATACTTGTTAGAATAATTCACCTATAATTATTAACATCCTCGAGATTACCCTTATTTGACACTGTAACTATAATACCCCTTGTCCAGCTATCTGGATAACTACCAGTACTATATATAAAGTTAAGCAATTTGCACAACACTGGGGATAATATGTCTTTTGCGCATAAAAACATGTCAGGTATCAGGAGATCAACACCCTTACTTTTACCACTTTTTAACGTATTTATAGCATCTACAATTTCTTGTTCTGTAAAATCAGCATCTAGTTGTTCAACATTGCTAGTGTTAAAATCATCTCTAATTAAATTATCCTAAACTTTATTAGTACTAAAGAGATTATCATCACCAAACAGATTTTTAAAGTGTTGAACAAATTCTTCACTTGATACCTTAGTTCCTTTGGGCTTTTTACCTTTTTTATTTCTGCCCAGAATTGATTTGGATCATTTTTTTTATATTTTTTTTTTTTTTGTGAATTGTTAAATTTTATTTTGGCCTTTTTCCTTTCACTATTGTATTTCTTTTTATGGTAGTGCATTATTTCCCTATTTTCCTCACTTTTAGTATGCTTATAACACATGTTATATTTACAGAATTCCTTTCTTGCTCATTCGCATTCTTCATTGAATCATGAACTTTTATATTTACGTTTAACATTAATATTACTTGTATGTCCAGTATGTCTGGAATGTCCATAAGTAGTAAATGAGATATAGTATAGAATATCGGATATGTTATTTACTCCATCAGTCATGTCCATTGAACTAGATACAATTTCATCTGTAATAGCATGTATACTTTGAATATTAGATGTAATTCTATCTCCAAATTTTATCTGTATTCCATTTCAGGTAGTTTACAGATCTATTATTACTTGGAGAAATGCTTTCAACTTTATGGGTACAAGTTAAACATAATTGAATAGGAGCATGACTTGAACAAGTTTGAAAATCATGAACTATAAAATCCTTTATAATTGAAAATAAATTGTGGTTACATAGAGCATAATCAATTACACGTTTACCATTTGCAGACATGAATGTGAGATTACCTTCTCCAGCGTCGTTACCAATTCTTCCATTAATAATTTTGATGTCACTACTTAAACGCAAATCTAATAACGTAATACCATTAGTGTTAACAGTTTCACCCATAAGAAATATATTTGGAATGTAATTAAAACTGTCATCAACCGTAACATTTACCTCAGGAACAGGTACATATTGGTTAGATTCTAGATCGCTCTGTAGTGTATCAGGCCTATTGCGACAACGTGCATTCAGATCACCAGTGCTAATAACATCTCCAAGTTCTGAGTAGGTAGAGATACCCTGTTCTAATGTTTCAAAGAAACCAAATTAATAAATTGTATAATATACTAAATATGTGGTGGAATATACGCAAAAGCAATAAATACATCATTAACTAGTGCAAAAAATGTTTTACAATATTTTGCCCATAAGATACCATTTTCATCTATATCTTTTACACAAATATCTGGTTTTAATTGTGATTTGAAGAAAAATGCTATGCCACCATGACCTCTTTCCCCCTCTCTATAATTGTTTAAGCTAGATGGCCAGGGTATAACAGATTCAAACCCATCTATTTCAAAATTCACCCCCCTTGTTTGCCAGGTTTCACTAAAAAATAGTATATCATAAAAAGTCACAAAATGTACAAAGTCTTCATCATCCAAGGTAGATCTACGCCCTTCAACATTCCATGATATTAAACAGAGTTCATGTTTTTCTCTTTTATTTCAGTCAGCATGTGTGCTGATTCCTGTAGTGAATAGTTGGTCATTTATATAAAGTTTGCCACGAACTAGTACTGCTTTCTTACCACATTTTCTGGCATCTAACATGGGTTGAATTAGCTCCTTTCTTCTTTGCTTCACTTCTGGGGGATATTGATCAGTGACATTATAACTTGTCTTTCTAAGGTCAATCTGCTTGAGTGCATTTTGACAGTTAATTTAGAGTTTGTATCTTTGAATTTTACCACAATTCGTCTTTGCTTATTGTGCTGGTACCTTCGTATTATATGTGCCCTATCTATATGAATTGTTTTCTCAGGATTTTGAATTTTAAGTACATTTCTGCAAAACTGCATGACTCTAACCTCACAATGCTCATACTCATGATCTTCCTTACCACTGTGTATTGTATGTTCTGGATTTTGGGTTTCACTCGGACTCTTTTGAGGATGGTGGTCTGTAGTCTCAGAGGCATTTGGTCCTTCTTGTATTCCAAAATATAAGAGATCGTCACTCATTGACCTACATTTCAGATCAATGACATCTTCAAATAGTGTTTCATTCATTGTTTTCAGTGTTTTATTATCATGTGTGAGTCCCTGTACATTATACTTTAGTTTATTAATAATAGTGGCATGCTTCTAAACAGCATGTCTAAGCTTTTCATATTGCTCACTGATGAAGCTTTGGCTGTTTTCTTTGTCAACAATTTTCTTATCCATATCATTTAATCTTATGCTTATTGCATCAACTGTTGTTTTTATTGGTCCTAACTGGCTCAGCTGTTGGGTTAAAGTGTCCAATCTCTGCAATAGCATCTAGGTTTGGTCACTTTGTTGTAATTGGGGTTGTAATAGGGGGCAACATACGTTCATTTCATATTACTTACTGGGTAATGTGAGGGATAACTATACATGGGTGGGGTACCTTACATGCTTGCCTGTGGTGTGCCTATTGACTGAGGTGTAGCCGTTGGTTGTGGAGTAGCCATTAGTTGTTGCAGTTGTTGATTACTGACTCATTGTACCATCCTTTGTTTTGCCCTTTCCCTTTTTCGTAACCTTCGTAGCTTTCTCGTTGGTGGGTGGGGTAGCCTGTCTTTTTTTTGTATTCGCCATACATATACACCCAGAGAGTCTGTTTGATCACCTTACGTGTGTAGGTAGTTACTAATCGTAACCAATTAGTTTCATGTTCAAAGAAATACCAGGAGTTACCATTTTGATAATGTTTTTCTCAAAATTACTGGATTTTATCGCTTCTGCAGAAAAAACCATTAACCAAAACGTCGACTCGTACATATTATCCTGGGTTAGGGGGTACCTACAGGGGTATAGAACTATAAATCGATTTATTTGATTTTAAGGATAGACGGAATTTAGATGCATTTTAATTTCGAATAACATTTGTGGGTTGTTTAAGTATTTTCTACTTATTATTAATTATGTTCAAACTGTCAATATATCTGAAGGAAAGACGGCAATTTATCAGAATAATTACAATTTAAACACATGCTATAATTTAATTGTTTTCTTTTAAGAGTTAAGGTATTGTTTTCAAGTACCACACAGTGCTTTCAAACAATCACAATTTTGTAAATAAATCAAGTTACATAACTTGATCCGAAATTCTAGGCTTTTTCCTTCTTTTCTTTTTTTAAAAATATTCTGGTTATAGTCTTGATGGCAACCGCATTAATAGTCCATATCTTAGTAACCACTTGATGCATTGCATTGAAACTGTATTCACTCTTTCCCAGCCATTGCAACTATGTACATACAAAAGTTAGATAAACTCTATTCTGCATATAATGCAAATGATTGCCCTTTATTATTTGACTAAGATGTGGTTACATTTGTGTATGCACCCACATTAGAGTCCCTATCTCAGTATTTGAAACGTTAACTTTTTCCCTCATACGACAATTTATTTCAGCTGACGACTTTGAACTATATGAGGGAAAGTGTTAAACAAACCTTCCTAACCAGAGTCATATAAACACACATCTCTCTGTCCTAGCCATCACATATTTGTGTATACATATATATATTCGATAAATAATCCAGAGCTGACATTTCTATTTTATTTTAGTTGTAAAAATGTGTATATCGATAACTAATCCCCCCGACTACCCTAATGAAAATATAGCGGGAAACCAGAAAACAACGGAATAGTCTAGTGCATTTACTTTCGGACAGCGCTCTTGTTATAATCAAAGTGCTGACACCATCGGATGTGAATAACAAAACAAATGTACATACGACTCTACTTCAAATGACTGTTATATACATGATATGATTAGAATAAATGCTCATTCCTGATTCATTTGCACTTTGCATATTCCATATTTTGTTATAAACAGTACACTCGTCAGTTCCGGGTCATCGACAATTTCGGGTCACATTTGAAATAAAAATGTTTAGTATTCGACAATGATACAGTATTTTTGACAATTTGATTATCAAGTCATATTTCCAATTAGCTTGGCTTGTTTCACTTCGATTTAGGACGTTGTCATTTCAAGAACGGATGTCGTAATCTCGAAACGCTTGACTTCATCGATTCCCGCGAAAGCAAAATCTCAAGATTTTTATTTACCTGTCACAGCGCAAATGATGATAATTGTAGCCATGATTTAAGTAATACAGGTATTTTTAGCACATACATGTGTAGGTTATTTACTACTGAACAATATATATATTTTTTATTAACTTCTCGAAGTTGTGTATGCCGAATTAGCGGATAAATTTGACCACTTTCATAAGCGACACTTTCGGGTCAGCCTAAAGGAATTTCTCAACTTCTTCAATTTATCATTAAAATTTGATAACTTGTTAAGAATAATTTAATGCTGATGGTGACACATCAATGTTAACAATTTATTATTAAAATGTTACATGTTTTTGTCAAATATGACTATTAGTTGGCTGAAATGCAACAGATTACGTGCATGAAAGTATGTACAGTATATTTGGCCCAATCACTGTTCTGTTTTTTTATGCAATAGGTACTTTCAACTGATGTATTTTAGTTCTTTTTTTCATATTTTCTTAATAAAAATGTTAAATGAATATTTTGTTATTAAAAAGCGCTGTTTGAGGTTACCCCTGTTTACATAAATAAACATTTGTCACGTGACCCGGAAATGGCAAGTCTAACCCGAAACTGAAAAATTTACAGCTTGCAATTGCAAATAAACATTTTAACACATGTATATAATTGTTAAATTATAGCATGGTGGGGAGGAAGTATTTGTTTAACATTTTATGTAGTTTTGTTTCTCTCAACTTTCCCTTCAAAGAGACAAGAGTCGTTAATTTGGTTACTGACACGGAACTGTCGTGTGTACTGATTTTGTGTGTTAGGAATTATTACTTTATACCTCTATCTCCCTTAGACGAAATGTGTCGGCCCGAAATAGCCTGCGCGGCTTGCGCAGGCTGATTCGGGTCGATACATTACGGAGAGGCCGTGGTTTTCTAAAGAGACGTCTTATATTACTTATTGAAAGTGGCGTTAAACACCATAGACACAACTAAACAAACAATCATTCCCGAACGATCATAATGTGCATCAATATAGTATTACGTAGGTACGCACCGTTTGTCTTATCGTCGAGCTGTTCAACCACCAATTAAACTTATCAGTGTTCACTACATTTAATTGTTTTTATTAAAGCAGTAATTATAGTTATAATGCTACAATAATTAACGTATGAATAAAGAAAGAAGTTAAAATGGTAATGGTATACTAATACTTAAATGTAATCAATTTATATATGTACATACATGTAATTGTACACAATCTGATATTGCTCATAAGAAAAGATTTTAGGTTTACGAACCAAACTATATCCATATTTACCGAATACCAAACACCGAATAGTCTCAGGGTTTTGCAGATGCAGGTCGTCTGTAAATAACTGGAGACGCAACACTACACTTGTAAACATGTTATAAATTATACAAGCCAGTGTCACGTGAAATCCACCGACAAAGGAACACTTTGAATATTGCGATGTATATTAACTGTTATACCATGCGCGTTCTCGTTTAGTTGTAATGGCGATAACACCCACGTTGTTGTCCGGAAAATTTGGAATAGTTTTCAACGCGGTCAGATACCTTTCTTTTTTCGAGAAAGGGAAACACTTCTACATAATGCAAACACGACCTTATGTTCAGACTATGATTAAGAACAATTATGTTATTAATTAGAATTCCTTCTAGAAAATGTAATCTTTTATTTTATTTCCTCTCATTCTTTACATTACGTCTATAAACTGTAATTTCTTGATCTAGAAATGAATTGCACTAATGCTTGTAAATAATAATGTAATACATATATACTAACTCTCATGTACGGTGACTCATAAACCAAGAACTCTGACTTTACGGTAACTCTCCTCACAATGTTACGATGTAATTGCCAGATTCGTATCGTTTAATACACAGGTTATGTGTCTTTGAAGCGGTTCTCATGTCTCCTTGACAATGGTCGCAGATTTTCAACCAATCTAGACGACAGAACATCATCCTTTCTTAGCTAAATATTATATTTAGTTTTTGAAGTTTTTGTCACACTTATCACACGCTTTAACATGTAGTACATGCATACTATGATCCAGAATACTTCGTTAATAAATGAAACGGAACCTAGACCTGATCTAAGCCAATCCCAGTTATATTCCAAGAGATAATGGGCCTGACTGTGTATGTATAATTCAGGGTTTTCTTGTTAAACGATTGATTGTTTGGTGTTTTTCGCCTTTTTCAACAAGTTACATCACGGCGTTTCCCGAGTAAGTTACCAGTACAGGTCCATTTATCCTGACACCAGCCCGTCAGTCGTTATAATGCTTACCCCACAGCCCTCAGCACCAAGGAGGGCAGCAATTACTCCTATTTTAAAAGTATTTTGTATGACCCGAACGGGGTTCAAACCCAGGACCTCCCTAATCCGATGCGAACGCTGTACCCCTAGACCACCGATGCTGTCTCTTGTTAAAGGAAGGGATTCAATTATCAAATCAAAAGATGTAAGTTACATTAAGAATCAAAGCACTGCTAGTGCTGCCAGCAAAGATATTACTGCAGACCACGGCCTGATTATATTTCGACATAAGTTTTACCGATTACAAAAGTTAATCCAATACATTTCACAACAGCTATTTGTTACAGCATTATTTTGAATAAAATCGGAATTGAAAGCTCAAAATTGTAATTACAGAACGGGGGTCTGTAAATATTGTTTTAACAAAAGGTCGTCGAATAGTTAAATCACTCCTTTATGCATGTCATATAATAAATCAAAAGAAGGCCGCTGTATACCAATGGTAACTATATTGAGAAACCAATTCTAACACCAAAGCAAAAACAAAAAGTATTCTCTAACTACATTTTCTTGTTATACTTAACAAAACAAAAACGGAAATTTTTCGCAACATTATCTTGCCTTGTTTGAAATGAATTATATCATGGTTTTAAATTTACACATTCAGTTGTTAAGAGTATAAGATTATGATAGTGTGCCTATAATAAACAAGACAAATCTTTGAAAAAGATAAACGGCGATCAATATGAGAAAACGCTTAGAATTGGAACAAACGTATATCATTTGTCTTGAAAGACAGAAAGGTTTTGTTAATACTCAAAACAATCAGTAATTTTCCATGAATCTGCGCAATAATTTTGTTTATCTATGAGTTCAACAGTTCCTTGTATTGGTAATGCATTATAATCGTGAACCAGTTGGAGCATTGTTTGATTAGAACATTGTTCTTTACAAGATATAAAATCTGTAATCGAGAGTAGCTTGCGCTTTCTTTTTTGAACCACGTGTTAGGCACAATTACGTAAGTCTCAGAAATCATTAAATAGTAAACGGAAACGATATATTTGTTTGTTTGGAGTTTAACGCCGCTTTCAACAGCTTTGGTCATATCACGGCGGTCAGTGCATCTACCCATGTTTTCCTGGCTTTCCCACACCAGTACTTACACAACATTCTTTCGAAGCCACTGACTACTTTCTCACATAAATCAGAGGTGAGAGGCAATGGGAAAAATCGCCCGAAAGAATGTTCGCCTCAACCGGGTATCAAACCCGTGACCTCCAGATCACGAGTCAGATACGCTACCAACTGAGCTACCCGGCCGGGCGGAGGCACATATGATCTGCAGCAGATACTTATTAATTTCATTACACTTTCATTTATAGATTTTCTATATACATGTATAGTATTAAAAGGTTATTAACGTATTAATAATTAATAAACATATATGTCACAATGTGAAATCAAATTTAAATTCAGATATTGTTCTTTTACAAGAGATTAGGTTTGCTTGAACATTTTGTTTGATTTTAAACTGTAAGACTTATTGTTTGATAATAAATTGTGGCTACTCAGATATCAACCTTACAGCCAGCATAAAGACTCGAGATGTGGCTACTCAGACCTCAACCTTACAGCCAGCATAAAGACTGGAGCTGTGGCTACTCAGACATCAACCTTAAAGCCAGCATTAAGACTAGAGCTGTGGCTACTCAGACCTCAACCTTACAGCCAGCATAAAGACTAGAGCTGTGGCTACTCATACCTCAACCTTACAGCCATCATTAAGACTAGAGCTGTGGCTACTCAGACATCAACCTTAAAGCCAGCATGAAGACTAGAGCTGTGGCTACTCAGACTTCAACCTTAAAGCCAGCATGAAGACTAGAGCCTGTCATCAATTTTATTTCAATCTTTTGTTTATTTAAAGTTTCTTAGTTCAAATAGTTTTTAAGTAACTGCATAATCCAGATTTTTAGACATAGGGTAACAGTGAAACTGATAACTGGCCCTTGCTATTAAATTGTTATCATTTGAATTTGCATTGGCACAATTAAAGTCGCACTGTTGGAAGAAATTGTTATATGTGTAGGCAGACATGGATGGCTCTGGTCACACTAGGCGTACAGTTTCAATTCACTTCAGCAGCAAGAACCCTTATTGTTTGTGCAAGATAAAAGCGAGTAAATATTACTTTGGTCCCCAATGTTTCTCTTACTATTCAATATAATTCTGTATTATGGGTACCCAATAGAGGCACATAAGTGAAACTATCTTTTCAATACCAACAAGATCAACTTTGAAGGTCAAATTGGTTTCTAAACATGAAATATAGAACTCTGACTGCCATATCACATAAACAGGCAGGTGTTATAGAACTCTGACTGCCATATCACATAAACAGGCAGGTGCTATAGAACTCTGACTGCCATATCACATAAACAGGCAGGTGCATACAATCAGAAATCATATAGGTAGCTCTTCTAAATTTTGAGAGACGGTAAAAACTGTTAAAACTTTGTGCATGCACATAGCTTCACTGTTCATATGTACCATTTAGTCTGGAGCAATTTATATAATTATATGGGCTACCTATCGCAATAAGGGGTCTTTTTTACCCTCTGATTTGGCATCATTTAAAGCTTATTGGCGTAAAATCAATAGAGGCTACACTTATAGTTGTTGTTAGATTGTACATTATGTTTGTATTACAGTTCTATAGACAGATAGTAAAGACTTGCGCCTGATTCTTACAGGTCTATAGACAGATAGTAAAGACTCGCGCCTGAGTCTTCATTATATGCAGATGCAACAAGACCAGATGTGACTCATATCTATAATTATTAATACTTCAGGAAATGGTTATAAAAGTTTGTAAGTACTTTAATCAAACTTTAGCGATATCATATATAACGGATCGTTTGGGTATAAAATCTTTAAGTAAAGCATTTAGGGTAGATATTTGGCTACATGCTGGTGCATAGCGCTTTATTCAATTGTCGTTTTTTTATTTTGTGTAGGACCAAAATGCAAACAAGGGTTAAATCTTGCTGACTAGGAAGTGACATTCCTTGTCTATATATAATAAGAGTTTATATTTTGTTAAATAGTTTTCCAGGTCCCTGTTGTATACACTACCTCAGACTTTTCCTGGCCAGGTCTTAAGCCTGTTGCAGCCATGTAAGAACTCCCAATAGTTTTGATCTTCTCCACTGTCTTAAATCGATTCCTGACGAGTAGCTGGAATAGGATGCAAATATAACTATTAGTTTGCAGTTTTGACATAAAAAGGAAGCTAGTACTATGCACAACCCCTCAGTGTCACAAACATTAACAAACCACATGGCCATGGCTGGAACACGAACTGGGCAGTCATAATTACCTCATGATCATTGTGTGACAAAGTCTGGTGATGATTGGATAATGATTGCACATGTAAGAGAGCTGGCAATGCTCATTTAGGTAAATCATTCTAATCAAGGGGCCATAACTTTAAGGGAACAGACTGGTTCTGGAACTTGGTCAAGATATTCAACTGAAATAAATATTATAACCAAGTTTGGGGAAGAAGTTAAAAGGATCGTTTGGGTTTTAGAGTGGACAACTTTTGATACCTATTGCTGCACACCCAAACAGGTGTTCCAAAATATGCCCTGCCCTGTAGTTACACCCAACAGGTGTTCCAAAATATGCCCTGTCCGTAGTTTAGCTTATATACCTATTGCTGCACACCCAAACAGGTGTTCCAAAATATGCCCTGCCCTGTAGTTACACCCAACAGGTGTTCCAAAATATGCCCTGTCCGTAGTTTAGCTTATATACCTATTGCTGCACACCCAAACAGGTGTTCCAAAATATGCCCTGCCCTGTAGTTACACCCAACAGGTGTTCCAAA
>JAUELF010270827.1:0-10871 GCA_031471495.1 Clinocardium nuttallii | reverse complement strand
ATCATGAATAATTAAAATTAATTGCGCGCTAAATGACCTTAGCTGTCGATGCGCCATACAACAATATACATTCATTCAATTTATTTAGTTTGCTCCACTACGTTGATTCTAAATAACAGTATTGGTTCACTGTGGTGTTTACGAAAGTCAATTGTAAATAATATTAATTTACTACTGTACCGACTAAAGCCAGACGTACTAATTTACTATGATACGCCGGGTACCAGACTATATTGAAAGTTGTGATTGTTGTGGTTTTATATGATGTACTCATTTATTATAGTACGCCGGGTACCAGGCGATTATCGGATGTACTTATTTACTATGATACGCCGGGTACCAGACTATATTGAAAGTTGTGATTGTTGTGGTTTTATCTGATGTACTCATTTATTATAGTACGCCGGGTACCAGGCGATTATCAGATGTACTTATTTACTATAACAAGCCGGGAACCAGTCTAGTGTAAGACTAACAAACACAGGTGCTAGACTAGTACAATCAGTACTTATTCACTATAGTACACCAGGGACTTGACTAGTGTTATACGTACTTATTCACTATAGTACTACGCCAGGTACTAGACTAGTGGTACACGTACTTATTCACTATAGTACTACGCCAGGTACTATAATAGCGGTATACGTACTTATTCACTATAGTACTACGCCAGGTACTAGACTAGTGTTGCACGTACTTATTCACTATAGTACTACGCCAGGTACCAGACGGGTTTTATACGTACTTATTCACTATAGTACTACGCTAGGCACAAGACTAATTTAAGACGTATTTATTCACTATAGAACGCCAGGTACCAGACTAATTTAAGATGTATTTATTCACTATAGTACGCTACGTACCAGACTAATTTATAACGTATTTATTCACTATAGTATGCCAGGTACCAGACTAATCTAAGACGTATTTATTCACTATAGTATGCCAGGTACCAGACTAATCTAAGACGTATTTATATACTATAGTACGCTAGGTACCAGACTAATTTAAGACGTATTTATTCACTATAGAACGTCAGGTACCAGTAATTTAAGACGTATTTATTCACTATAGTACACAAGGTACCAGACAAATTTAAGACGTATTTATTCACTATAGTACGCCAGGTCCGAGACTAATTTAAGACGTATTTATTCACTACGCTAGGTACCATACTAATTTAAGACGTATTTATTCACTATACTACGCCATGTACCGGACTAATTTAAGACGTATTTATTCACTATACTACCCCATGTACCAGACTAATTTAAGACGTATTTATTCACTATAGTACGCCATGTACCAGACTAATTTAAGACGTATGTATTCACTATAGTATTCCAGGTACCAGACTAATTTAAGACGTATTTATTCACTATACTACGCTAGGTACCATACTAATTTAAGACGTATTTATTCACTATAGAACGTCAGGTACCAGACTAATTTAAGACGTATTTATTCACTATAGAACGCCAGGTCCGAGACTAATTTAAGACGTATTTAAATACTATACTACGCTAGGTACCATACTAATTTAAGACGTATTTATTAACTATAGTACGCTAGGTACCAGACTAATTTAAGACATATTTATTCACTATATAACGCCTGTTACCAGACTAATTTAAGACGTATTTATTCACTATAGTACGCTAGGCACCAGATTAATTTAAGACGTATTTATTTAATATAGTACGCTAGGTCCCAGACTAATTTAAGACGTATTTATTCACTATAGAACGCCAGGTACCAGACTAATTGAAGACGTATTTATTCACTATAGTAGTCCAGGTACCAGATTAATTTAAGACGTATTTATTCACTATAGTACGCTAGGTACCAGACTAATTTAAGACGTATTTATTCACTATAGAACGCCATGTACCAGACTGATTTAAGATGTATTTATTTACTATAGAACGCCATGTACCAGACTGATTTAAGACGTATTTATTCATTATAGTAGTCCAGGTACCAGACTAATTAAAGACGTATTTATTTATTATAGAACGCTATGTACCATACTAATTTAAGACGTATTTATTTACTATAGAACGCTAGGTACCAGACTGATTTAAGACGTATTTATTCATTAGAGTAGTTCAGGTACATTTAAGACGTATTTATTAACTATAGAACACCAGGTACCAGACAAATTTAAGACGTATTTATTCACTATAGTAGTCCAGGTACCAGACTAATTTAAGACGTATTTATTCATTATATTAGTTCAGGTACCAGACTAATTTAAGAGGTATTTATTCACTATAGTACGCTAGGTCCCAGACTAATTTAAGAGGTATTTATTCACTATAGTACGCAAGGTACCAGACTAATTTAAGACGTATTTATTCACTATAGTACGCTAGGTACCAAACTAATTTAAGAGGTATTTATTCACTATAGTACGCAAGGTACCAGACTAATTTAAGAGGTATTTATTCACTATAGTACGCAAGGTACCATACTAATTTAAGAGGTATATATTTACTATAGTACGCAAGGTACCAGACTAATTTAAGGCGTATTTATTCACTATAGTACGCTTGGTACGTTACTAATTTAAGACGTATTTATTCACTATAGTACGCTAGGTACCAGACTAATTTAAGACGTATTTATTCACTATACTACGCCATGTACCAGACTAATTTAAGACGTATTTATTCACTATAGTACGCCATGTACCATACTAATTTAAGACGTATGTATTCGCTATAGTATTCCAGGTACCAGACTAATTGAAGACGTATTTATTCACTATAGAACGCCAGGTACCAGACGAATTTAAGACATATTTATTCACTATAGAATGCCAGGTACCAGACAAATTTAAGACGTATTTATTCATTATAGAACGCCATGTACCAGACTAATTTAAGACGTATTTATTCATTATAGAACGCCATGTACCAGACTAATTTAAGACGTATTTATTCATTATAGTAGTCCAGGTACCAGACGAATTTAAGACATATTTATTCATTATAGAACGCCATGTACCAGACTAATTTAAGACGTATTTATTCATTATAGAACACCATGTACCAGACTAATTTAAGACGTATTTATTCATTATAGTAGTCCAGGTACCAGACAAATTTAAGACGTATTTATTCATTATAGTAGTCCAGGTACCAGACTAATTTAAGACGTATTTATTCACTATAGAACGCCATGTACCAGACTAATTTAAGACGTATTTATTCACTATAGGACGCTAGGTACCAGACTAATTTAAGACGTATTTATTCACTATAGTACGCTAGGTACCAGACTAATTTAAGACGTATTTATTCACTATAGTACGCTAGGTACCAGACTAATTTAAGACGTACTTATTCACTATACTACGCTAGGTACCAGACTAATTTAAGACGTATTTATTCACTATACTAGTCCAGGTCCCAGACTAATTTAAGACGTATTTATTCACTATAGTAGTACGCTAGGTACCAGACTAATTTAAGACGTATTTATTCACTATAGAACGCCAGGTACCAGACTAATTTAAGACGTATTTATTCACTATACTAGTCCAGGTCCCAGACTAATTTAAGACGTACTTATTCACTATAGTAGTACGCTAGGTACCAGAATAATTTAAGACGTACTTATTCAATATACTAGGCTAGGTACCAGACTAATTTATGACGTATTTATTCACTAAAGTAGTCCAGGTACCAGACTAATTTAAGACGTATTTATTCACTATAGTACGCTAGGTACCAGACTAATTTAAGACGTATTTATTTAATATAGTACGCTAGGTCCCAGACTAATTTAAGACGTATTTATTCACTATAGTACGCTAGGTACCTGACTAGTGTTATACGTTCTTGTGACTCCATCTGTAGTTACTGTCCTATGCTTGTCAATCCCGATGCCACAGGTTCGATTCGCACGAATGTATATTTTTATCTTCTTGCATTTTTTTTTTCTTTTATATTTTTCATTACACCAAAACAATATGATATATGCATATATTTATGATGAAAAGTTCCCACTTTTAACATGTAAAAATATTTTAGGAAAAGGAAAACGCGAGTGGCAATCCCCTTTTTTCAAACAATGAAAATGACGTCACGTAGTCAATTTGGCGCCAAAACCTAAAATTAGGACGTCATATTATGCTACCAACAAATATCAACAAGTTACAGTGTAACTGCAGAACTTTCAGCGCTTTGAAATTCTTTAATTAAACTTTGAAGAGTTATTTCCCTTGATTTAAATCCGGGAACTTTAACGATGAGAAAGCTTTTCTGCTGAAAGGAAACATTTTGATTTCTCAATTTGTACGGCCCATGGGGCTTAAAGAGAAGCATGGAGGTAATACTAATGTTTTATAAGTTACGTTCTGTCATACATGTTTTCTTGACTCTTGTATAATAATTAATGATTTATTCTATGTTCTAATCTTGATTCGTAAGCAAAATTAATCGTCCCTGATATTTAACTGTTTCTTGTATATATGCTTTCAGTTTTTACGGAGATTATAGAAGACAATAAATGTGTCAACGAATAGAAGTCTCTTGTTATTACTCTGCGATTAATGTACGGAAACCCCAGAACAGGCACAACACACATTGTGATGGATGCCATTTACATACAGTATAGTTGAGCTTTAAGAGGTCGACGAAATAAATCAGTTATTTGGTCTGTTCCTGACCCACTACGGAAAAAAGGGGGTCTGTGGAATAACAGACTTATTTTAGTCGTACTCATTTACTATATTACACCATGTACCAGACTTGTTTTAGTCGTACTCATTTACTATAGTACGCCATGTACCAGACTTGATTTAGTCGTACTCATTTACTATAGTACGCCCTGTACCAGACTTGTTTTAGTTGTACACATTTACTATAGTACGCCATGTACCAGACTTGTTTTAGTCGTACTTATTTGCTTTAATACGCCAGGTACCAGACTTGTTTTATTCGTACTTATTTACTAAAGTACGCCAGGTTCCAGACTTGCTTTAGTCGTACTCATTTACTATAGTACGCCAGGTACCAGAATAATGTCAGACGTATTCATTTACTATAAAGTACGCCTGGTACCAGAATAATGTCAGCCATATTTACAATAGTACGCCGGATATACACTTAAGCTCTCGCTAAACGTCAACCGGTGTGTTTATTTCTGCATGGCATTATGGGAAACAATGATCCGCACTCACTTGAACAGATTACTCGGGACTCTTACCTCTAACTGAGGGGGTGTTATAATACAAGACCGCAAACAGCTTATGAGCAAATCGGTTTACCTGCCTTTAACTAAGACGGATATTTTCCCTTTCCTACCTGCGGACGTATCTTGAGACAGCTGTTGTTGACAACTTTTGAAAACATTCTGACAAAAGAAGAAACTGCCGAATATGATTATGTATGATTCAACTCTTTTCAATAACTGTTTTTCTTTATGTAACCCTTTCTCTCATATAGACGCTTTCCAACGCCTCTGCAGCAGACCGCTTTTTGAAAACGTGCAATTTCTCCTTTTGACACAGTGTTTTCCACTTTTAGTCACAGGTTATCCATTCAATTATAGCGCTATTGATTTTTTTTACAGAATATATATGTTTAAAGTCGTCTGCTGCAGAATTGTCGTATGAGGGAAAGGGTTAAAAAAATTTACTTAGTGTTATCAAAATATATATTTTAAATTGTCTGCTGCATATTTTGAAAAGGCTTATAGATCAATATATTAGTGTATATAGGTTTGTTTGTTTTTTGTGTTAACTTTAAATCTCCAATTTGGACAATATTATTACAAAAATAAACACACTTTAGAAAACAAATTGATTGAACACAATACGATACACAACATGACGATTAGCGTGAAAGCAAATTGGAAAATGTGATTGATTGATTGATTGATTGATTGATTGGTTGATTGATTGATTGATTGATTGATTGGTTGATTGATTGATTGATTGATTGATTGATTGGTTGATTGATTGGTTGATTGATTGGTTAATTAATTGATTGATTGATTGGTTAATTAATTGATTGATTGATTGGTTGATTGATTGATTGATTGAATGGTTAATTAATTGATTGATTGATTGATTGATTGATTGATTGGTTGATTGATTGATTGATTGATTGGTTGATTGATTGGTTGATTGATTGATTGATTGGTTGATTGATACGTTGGTGTTATACACCTCCTTCAACAATTTGTTCAGTTATGCCACGGCGTTTCTTTGGAAATTTACTAGTACTACTGGTCCAAGTATCCTGACATCAGCCAGTCAGGCATAATGCTTACACCGCAACCCTACGCGCCAAGGAGTGCAGCCATTACAAATTAAACTATTTGGTATGAACTGGCCTGGGATCGAACCAACGACCTCCTGAGGTTGAAGCGCCACCACTATACACCACCGAGGCGGTACAATCTCATTTCAAAAGTCTCCTTCTAATGTTGCTATATTACAACTGACCGTGCTGTATTATCTCAGAGCAGACGACTCTCATACTATCAAATCAGGTAGACTGGTTTAAAGGTGCAAAAAAAACGCGATAACGGGTTTATAACAAAATAAGGATATAATTACCATTAACAGCAGAAGTGCACTTCTAAGAGACGATTTTTGCTGACAGACGACTTCTTGATGCATATCCGGTATCGTGTCGTCGGCGTTCTATCATTTAATAACGGCACGAAATTTCCTTTGAACTCATGTATGATGAATGACTTTTCCGCACGGGAGAATTACATTGGGCACAAATCAAAGTTTATTCTTTACTGATATGATGTATTGTACATATGGGCCGTCTCGAGAAAACCAACATTATGGACCCTGCGTAATATGTCGACCCTAATCCGCCAACGCATGCCGCGCAGGCTTGCCCGGGTAGACACTTTTCACCTTTTTGTGGTTTTCCTGTTTCAGAAATCATTACTCTATACCTCTATCCCTCGGAGACGGAATGTGACGTCCCGGATCAGTCTGCGCGGATAGCGCAGGCTGATCTGGTCGATATATTACGCAGAGGCCCAAATGATGGTTTTCTCGCGGGACGGCCCATATACAGAACACAATAGTACCCGTGAGCCACGAGAAAACCAACAATATACGGTGTGTCTGCGTAATGCATCGACCCAGATCAGCCTGCGCAATCCGGGCAGGCTAATTCGGGTAGACACATTCCGCCTCAGGGGGGAATAGAGGTATAGAATAATGATGTCTGAAACAAAAAATCCACAGGAGGCGAAACATGTCTGTCCGGGTTAGCCTGCGCTGCATGATTTTAGTTTGATCCGGGTCGATGCTTTACGGAGAGTCCATAATGTGGGTTTTCTCGTGGAACGGCTCATATGTGATCAAACTCTATAACCTATATATAAAAAAATTCTCGAATTATTTGTGAGAAGTCCAGATCAAACAATACTATAGTTACAGTATACCCATTTGCATAATATATACGATCTTTGGTTTCACTTCGAAAAGAATGTGATCAATGGAGAAATTCTCTACTCTCAAGAAAAAAGTTTCTAAACACAAATAATACGAAAGATCGATAAATTCATCGAATATCGAGCTTCTGTTTAGAATATTTGATAAGTTGTTGAACCCCACTCCCAAATGAGTTAATATCTATATTTTTCTCAGCAACACAATAAGATCATCAAAGCCTATTTTTCATGTTACATTATCATATCAAATAAAAGGTCTAAAACACCATTTAATATTATTTCAGATCCAGGCGCTTTCTGACGTCTCTGTTGCACACGATTGTTTCAAAACAGTGTGGCAAAAGAAGACATTGCTGATAATGAACAATAAAAGCAATTTCTCCTTTTGGCACACATATTCTCAACGTTATTCAATGATTCATTTCAATTATATAAAGGTTCCCTAATTTTTGGCAAGATTTTGTTTTTAACCCTTTCCCTCATACGACAATTCTGCAGCAGACGACTTTGAACATTTTTTAACAAAACATGGAAAATCTCTATAATTGAATGGATAACCTATGATTTAAAGTGGAAAACATTGTGTCAAAAGGAGAAATTGCACGTTTTGTGCAATTTCTCCTTTTGTCACTATGTTTTCAAAAAGCCGTCTGCTGCAGAGGCGTTAAAAAGCGTCAATATGAGGGAAAGGGTTAAGTCGTCTGGTTGCAGATGGTGGCTTACCCTTCTTTGTGTTTCCTTCCTTACCCACATACAAACACTATGCAGCAGACGAGAGAGTACGGATGGGCAAATCTATGGAAATGCTCCGTAATTGAAAGTGTAATTATTTAATAGACCCGACAACATTGTTGCAAAGGTTATATTGCTCATTCTGAGCAATGTCTCCTTTATTTACGGGTGTCTCGGTGTCGATCCCTTGTCGCGGCTCTATGTTCATGGTGGCATGCTCTTGGCAAGGCACATTTCCTTGCCTAGTACTAGTTTGTTTGGTCTGGGTTCGTAAATAAGTGAACTGTCAACGGAATGTAACTGAAATAATGTATACAAAAATCCTTTATTAACCATACTTTCTACAGTCGTCTTCTGCAGAGGCGCCAGGAAGCGTCTGTGTGTCGGAAAAGGCTTAAGCGGCATTTGCAAACAATGAATACTGAGATCATTTTGTACCTCCGTGCGCCCTAACCCTGGTTTTCACTTGTCGTTAATCATTCAGCCGTTCTTTGGAAAGACATCTCCATAAACATACAGGTATTTGTTAAATGACAGGTAATGCTATCAATCAACCATACGAATTAAGCTGATTAGGGTTAGCATGGTTAATACATCACAGACTCTCAATACAAAAGCTATCGTAGGAAATACTTTAATTTTTTAATGAACAGGTTAAATCCAAAATCAATTTTGAGTTGTTACCCGTGTTTCATGTTGTCATTGTTACCCGTGTGTCATGTTGTCATTGTTACCCGTGTTGCATGTTGTCATTGCTACCAGTGTTTCATGTTGTCATTGTTACCCGTGTTTCATGTTGTCATTGTTACCCGTGTTTCATGTTGTCATTGTTACCCGTGTTGCATGTTGTCATTGTTACCCGTGTTTCATGTTGTCATATCCTGCATGTGTTGATGTTTATTCCATTCGGTGCACACACGCACATACTGATAACATTTGTCGCGGATACAAGTGTACTGTTGTATCTAATGTCGTGCTAGATGTTTGATAATAAGGGCATTAGAGATATATAACAAAAAACACCTTCTCGAAGTAAAACCAAAACACTCTAACGTCGAGAAATAACTGTCTGTCTCGAATGCCCGTAACAGAAAAATGACAAAAGACGCGTCAAGGATGTAAAAGATCAACCGCACAGGTAATTGACGGCAGAACCGGATACTGCTTCCTCAAAGTGCACTATGGGAAATTGCCATTCTGTAATTGCAACAGATTATTGGCGTCAGGTGCTGTTATTTCATCGTTTTTCTCACTGATGTTTACGTCTTCTATGAGAATGTTCCAACGCATTTGTTGTGTGCGTGATTGTATTCATACTTGACATCTGTTTAACAGACGAACGTACTGCTCTAGAAATGAATTGTAATTACTGTTAATGTTAATTCAAACACATGTAATTGATCTATTTAAACATTATGCATAACTAATTTGTGGTCAACATCAAGAAAACAACGAAAATCAGTTCTTTATTTACTTTAATTACAAAAGGCCCATTGTGACTCTGTAACACTCACCTATAGTGAGTATCATGGCCCTATATGATTAGATATTCATAAGCAATATTTGAAGAAGTTATTTGATAAAAAAAAGCGAGGGCTTGACATGACCCATATTTAAACTTGTATACAAAATAATCTGAAAACTATTCATTAAGATGAAGTAAAAACTGTGACATGTAGATTAATCACACTTCTTATAAGAGATTTATCCTTATAGCCGAGTTTTAGATCCGATTTGATCAATATTCAAACTTGCCTTAGACATCATGAAAACTATCATTCTGACATACATGTATCTATATAGAATTACAGGAATAACTAAACGGCCCCTACATAAGATAAGTATTTGTTTTTATAAATGTGGCCTGGTGACCTAGGTTTTAACCCGACATGACCCATTTGTAAAATAACCAAAGATATATCATCCAGAGCACATTCTGACAAAGTTGTATCATTCTTGAGCAAACAATGCGGTAAATGTGCACACAGTTTTTTTCATTATGATCTAGTGACCTAGCCTCTTCATCCGACAAGACCCACATGCAAACGTGACCTAGAAGATATGACCAAGACAAACCTTATGACAAAGTTACATCATTCTTGAGTCAAACATGTATCCCTTAGATTGTCATCAAGATTATAGTGACCTTATTTTTGACCGGCATAATCCATATTCGAAGTTGTCCGACATACCACCCAAACACAATTTTGTTTAAGGATACAGTACTATGTTTTTATTCAGTGATGTAAGGCCTACGCCCTTTATACATAAATACATGTACATGCTAGATTTCTTGAATAATGAAAGAAAACTGTGACTTGCATTATGTATGCAAGTAAATTAAGACGTTTATACATATTTGATTCTAATAAATTAGTCCGATTTCAGACATGTAAACAACTAAATTCAAACTAGTCCGATTACATAAACAACTATAATGACTTCAGCGCTTCAAACATTCCGATTCCAGACTTGTATACAACTATATTGACAACTGGTAATTCAAACTAGTCCGATTCCAGACTTCTATACAAACAGTTTGACTACTGGTAATTTAAACAAGTCCAATTCCAGACGTGTATACAACTATATTGACTACTGGTAATTAAACTAATCCGATTCCAGACGTGTATACAACTATATTGACAACTGGTAATTCAAACTAGTCCGATTCCAGACTTCTATACAAACAGTTTGACTACTGG
>JAUELF010270816.1:0-10873 GCA_031471495.1 Clinocardium nuttallii | reverse complement strand
CAATGCCTAACAGAGCATGTATCTATTTATAGATAGAATCAAGTACTGAGAGTAAGACATAGTAAATATGTTACATCGGCCTTATCCGTTTATTTGTATTCGGATCTTTCCGTAGATAGCCATTTGCTATGAATGCATGTGCTATAAATAGATTGTTGATGACTCGTTTCGTCGGATCTTTCCGTAGATAGCCGACCATAATGCATGCGCTATAATATAAATATACAAGCTGAATCGACTCGATCTTGGTCAATGTGAAAGGATTGAAATGGAATGTTTCAATGTAATTCTAATTTCAAGCTCGTAATTACGCTCGTCTACCGTTGAAAAATGAATACAAAGGTAATTTACAAAGGTAGTCTTAGATCGCAACATGTCATAGATGAATATATTTCAAGAGAAGGATGGCAGCTAGTATCTGTGGGCGTTATTTTTTAATGAGAAACAAAAGCGCTGAAAGTACTGTGGGCGGTATACCCTGGTATGAGTGAGGAAAATTTTACTCAAAAATGGTAGACATGATTATATTAGTAAATGTACTTTGCGAAAAACACTATTTGAAGATAAAGGACACATCCATATGATATATTGACAAGTATGGAGACTTACTTAATAATATGCCGTACAGTATTATACATATAAATTGAAATTTCAGGTGATTTCCAGACGCACTGAAAGTGCAGACAGCTAGGGGCTCAATGCAAATCATGAATGCCACATGAAATTTCATTTACAGATCATTTATTCATTTCACTTACAAACAGTGTGGTGAGACTCTCTATGAACGCCTTCAGTGATATTGTAATCTGCTACTAATCGCCATAATCTTTGAACCGGTTACATGGACTTGGTGTGGTATTTTTAGACTGCTTAATCGTTTTACCATGATATAGACCTAATCTACAGGCTTAAGCTATAAAAAGAATCAATTTGAATCAGGTGTAAAAACATTGTGTGAAAAGAAGACATTGCTGATCGTTTGGAAATTCCTCATTTTTTCAGAGTGGATTAAGCTATTTTTCAATAGGTTTACTTTCATTTATCTCTTTCACACATACAATAAATCTGACGCAAGTCTTTGTTAAAATGTGGAAACTCATGATGAGAAATGTCTCATTTTGTCACAGTGTTTTCATTTTCATTTAATAATTATTCTTGCCAACATATGGTTTCAAGTCGTCATCTGCATGTTGAAAAGGGTATATAAATGTTCATAGTTTACATAGATGTTTTTAAAGTCGGCTGTCGTAGAATTGTTGTATATGGGAAAGGATTAGGCAACATCTTTTAAATAGTAGTTACCCCCCCCCCCACACACACACACACACTAACACACCCCCACCCCTATCCTATCTGTATTTTGACGCATGTGTAGCAGAGGACATTTTAAAAACATCGCTGCAAAGGAGGGAGAAATTGCTTATCGCGAGCAACTACCCAGTTTACCACAATTTGTTCAACTATATTCAATGCGCATATTTTTATTATCAATCTTCTGTTCAAGATTAGTAAAACTGTGGCTGCAATAGGGAAAGGGTAAAATGGTTCTTGTAGTAAAACGTTGACGAATGGATTCGATGGGAAATAAAAATGATTATTGGCAATAGGGACGAGTAGCCAATGGCGCCAAGTTGGTTTGAAACAAAAGTTCAGTAAAGCATATTTGAGTCGTCTCGCGAGAAAACCAACATTATGGACTCTACTTAAAATGTCGATCCTGATCCGCCTAAGCATGCCGCGCAGGCTAACCGGCTGAGCAGACACGTTTTCTGTTTCAGGAATCATTACTCTATGCCTCTATCCCCCTAAGACGGAATGTGTTGGCCCGGATCAGTCTGCGGGGACAGCACAGACTGATCTGGTCGATACATTACGCAGATGCCATAATATTGATTTTCTTGCGGGACGGCTCATTTGTGATATGGCATTCTTAAAAAGTTGCAGAAAGACAAAAGTGACACTTTACTACACAAAATTAGCAACGTGAGCTCCCTATCAGCCGTATTGTTGAAGTAATCAATATGACTTGAGCTTTTTCACAGAGCGTCACATTAGAAACAATGCTATCATATTATCTTGAAATAAGACAAACACTTCCAACATTTTTGTAATTCTAACCTTTTTCTGATGTCGCCTGGTGGTTACGTTTTCCGACTAATTAAGTTGGTTTTACCAACTATGAAGATGGTCACTAAAGGAACATTTCTGCTAAATAATCTTGAAATCAGACAAGCACTTGTGTGTGAGTAGAACGAAAGTGTTATCAGTTATATCTCTTTGCGACCATGCTTTGCATGCAACTATTCAATGATGAGCAGAATATTTAGGTTATATATCATTTGTCCCCTTTCTGATACCACAGCTACCAAAATTCTACATATAATTTAACCTTTGAACAATTCGAAAGAGAATCAGCAAAGGACTGTGCAGTTTGATTGAAATTTCCTAAATGTTTAAGAACTGGTTTAATGCGAAACGTAAGCGACAGAGCCGAAGTATTTCTTAATTTAGACACATATGAGTTTATTGTTACAGGGGTTAGCGCGAACGCAGACCCCTACACGAAAAAATTACGTACCCGAGTAATCAACATTTGTGACTATCGCAAGCGTCAGCCCAACCGAAGTGCAATGGAAGGGCCTCGTCCTGGGAGAACCTCCTTGATGATCAAGGTATCTCCTGTACCAGGTAAGTATGATTTGTACACGTTTAATTTTGAATATAAAATTCGATTCAATTACTATAAAATAGGTTTCTATAGTTATACATATTTAAAGATAATAATGCGCAAAATCAATCCTTATGACTTATTTTATTGTCATATTTCTCTGTTTTAATAATTTAATATTTTCACTATCTTTGTAATTTTCAGTAATTTGTCTAAACTCGTGTTGTTTTGTTTATCAAGAAATATGTTTTCAATAGTCTGACACCAATCGTTTCGACTCTCGGCCTGATCCGTTTATTTGTATTCGGATCTTTCCGTAGATAGCCATTTACTATGAATGCATGTGCTATAAATAGATTGTTTGATGACGCGTTTCTTCGGATCTTTCCGTAGATAGCCGATCGAAATACATGTGCTATAAATATACATACATATTGTTATAAGCTGAATATCGACTAGATCACTTCGTTTCAATGTAATTCAAGCTCGATTTTATGCTCGTCTACCGTCGAAAAATGAATACAAAGGGAATTAACAATTATAGTCTAGATCGCAGCATGTCATAGATGAATATTGCAGTAATATTCAATAGAATGGCAGTTTCTGTGTGCGTTTGTTTTCAATGAGAAATCAAAGCGCTTAAAATCCTGTTGGACGGTCTCTATAAGCAAATGCACCATACGTAAAACACTATTTGAAGATAAAGGACACATCCATATGATATATTGACAAGTATGGAGAATTATTAACAATATTCTGTACGGTATTATACATATAAACTGAAATATCAGGTGATTTTCAGACGCATTGAAAGTGCAGACAGCTATATAGGGGCTGAATGCAAACCATGAATGCCACTTGAAAATTCATTTACAGATCATTTATTCATTTCACTTATTATAAACAGTGAGGTGAGACGCTCTATGAACGCCTTCAGTGATATTGTAATCTGCTATTAATCGCCATAATCGTTGAACACAAAACCGTTTACATATGGACTTGGTGTGATATATTTAGACTGCTTAATTACTTTACCATAATATAGACCAAATCTACAGGCGTTAGCTATAGATAGAATCAACTCGAATCAGGTGTAAAAACGTTGTGTGAAAAGAAGAAATTGCTGATCGATTGGAAATTCCTCATTTTGTCACACTGGATTAAGCTCTTTTTCAATAGTTTTACTTTCATTTATCTCTTTCCCACGTACAATACATCTGAATGAAGCACATCTTGATTAAAATGTGGAAACTCATGATGAGAAATATCTCATTTTGTCACAATGTTTTCATATTCATTTAATAATTATTTTTGCCAACATGGTTTCAAAGTCGTCATTTGTATGTTGAAAAGGGAATATAGATTTCCATAGTTTACATAGATGTTTTTAAAGTCGGCTGTCGTAGAATTGTTGTACTATGGGAAAGGATTACGCAACCTCTTTTAAATAGTAGTTAACCCCCTATCCTATCTGTATGTTGACGCATGTGTAACAGAGGACATTTTGAAAACATCGCTGCAAAGGAGGGAGAAATTGCTTATCACGAGCCACTACTCATTTTACCACAATTTGTTCAATGAACATATTTTTTATTATCATTCTTCTGTTCAAGATTAGTAAAAATGTGGCTGCAATGGGGAAAGTGTAAAATGGTCCTTGTAGTAAATCGTTTTAATATCTAGAAATTTAGAATCATTGAAGGTTTGAAAACCTTTTGTAAAAATGTGCAATTGCACAATTTCCTGAAATACTTCCAATATTTGTCTGATACAGTTATTATCACGAAAAAGGTTGAATCATTTCCGATTGAAGACGCATTTTGACGCGTATACAGCAGACTACATTTGAAAACATCCGAGTAAGAAACAAAGTTCTCCTTTTGCCACAATGGTTTTAACTGTTTAAAATAATTACTTTTTTAATAGTTTATTTATAGAAATTTCCATATTTTAACCTATATGTATTAAAAATCGTCTGTTGTTGACATGTGCAAAGGGTTAAGAACATATTCTATACAGTACCCTATCTCACCTGCATTTTAAGACGTGACTTATCATGAACAAAAACTACTTTCGCCACATTATTTTCGAATCTATTCCAAAATAATATATTTATTTATAGTGTTTTCCTTATGTTTACTTGAATTGATGTATTCAATGTCGTCTATAGCTGCTTTTTGGGAAAACGGTTAAAACGTGCACAACAGTTACCGGATATCAATATCTCTGAATAAAATGTCGTTCAAACTAACTTGTATTTGCTGTCAATGGCGACATGTGTATCGCAAGGCAGTTTACGATAGTATACGAGGGATATGCAATTAATTGCAATACAGGTCGAAATATATTTGTAGAATAGAAAAAAGCATACACGACATATATTCGAAAACAAAACCTCTTGAATAGCATGCCGACTGGGCCACTAATACTTATTAGTGGCCCAGATTAATAAGTCTTTTATAAATTCTTTGCATTGATGTTTTTAATATGCTGCAATACGTTATATATTGTAATACAGGTCGAATGATGTAATTGTACAAGGACGTAGATATACGTCACTGTTTTGTTGTTAAGAAAATCAGCATATATACGACATATTGTTGAAAACTAAAATCTGCTTAATAACATCAACACGTAATCAAATATGTCTTTATAAATTGTTTGAAAATGTTTTATCTGCTAGCTTTACAATGTTTGTTTACAATAATGCTCGTTAAAAGGACTAGTCCAATATATGAAAATGTAAACTCTTGTGTACTCAAACATTGATTGGGAATAAATTATGTGCATTCTAACTTGATGGAATCATTGTAGAAGAATTGATGAAATTTTATTTGTATCACCTATAAACCACTTACTCTGCCAGTTTCATTGTTATTCCTAAACATTTAGATATCTTGAGTGATGTTTGGAACTTCGTTTGTGGGTGATGTTAGTTAGATGGAGACATTTTTGAATTGGTTCCCTTAATTTCAATGTATTTCTGTTTGAATTCGGGGAGCCAATTAATGTTTGCATTTCAAAATGACACACTAATGATACGCTGTGGTATCGTCCAAAAAGGAAATATTATTTTGATTTGGAGCCCTGATTTTTCTAACAAGAGGACCAAATTGGAAAATTTGAGAGAGAGCAGGAAAGAAACTGCAAATATTGGATGGATGCTCTATATTCTAACAGCAGTTCAGTAAAGTTGATTTGAATGATTGTTTGGTGTTTAGCCGCTTTCAAAACGACCTATCAGTTATATCACAGCTTTTCCTCAGTGGTTAGTAGTGCTTCTGGTCCCATTACCCGTACACCAGCCAGTCAGTCGTAATGCTATCACGGCAACCATGAGCGTCAAAGAGAGCAGCCATTACTACCATTTTTAAAGTCTTTGGTATGACCCAGCTCGAGATCGAACCCGCACCGAGGTGGACGCTCTACTACTACAACTCAGAGGCGGTATTTCAGTAAAGGATATAAGGTATTCTACACAAGCTCATGGAAAGCCAGGAGTTACACATAAAAGCGAGGTCAACACAGCTGTCACAATGGCGGTTCTGTGTATGTTCGTGCGAGCATCTTAACCATGAATCAAAGGATTTCCAATAAACTTGGCATAAATCTTTACCATGATAAGGTGGCGTGTTGCGCATAAGACCAAGGCATCTACATCAAATGTCAAGGTCACACTTACAAGTCAAAGATCAAAATGAGTACAGTTTGATAGAACTGTACCTTGTCCGGCTCACATCTCAACCAGGCATCATATTATTCCCAATTTACTGCACCACATGTTCACCATGATGAGGTGAAGTATCGCGAGACCCAAGCATGTACCGTAAAGGTCACACTTAGGTCAAAGGTCAATATGGGAAACCACGCAACATAGGATTCACAAGTTACTGGGCACACATGCTCACCATGGTGACATTTGGCACACAAGACCCAGGCTTGTACCTTAAAGGTCAAAGGTCTAAATGAGACATTTTTGATAGGACTGTATGTTGTCCGACCCACATGTGTCGATGTGTAAAATAAATCCAATGTTAATAATGCCTGAACCTTTTATACATGAAACATATTAAAAATGAAGTATGTAGAACTTCAGAATAATATGGTATCTTAAAAATAAAAACAAAATGTTGGGTTATTGTTCTTTTGACATTTTACAACACTTCGGTGTCAAAACCTTTTGACCGGGTTCGTCATGTTGCCTTTGGGCATCTAGTTAACTAAAATGTTTTCAAAGTCGCCTGCTGAAGATTTGTTGTTGGTTGGAAAGGATTTACATAAAACAAACATATATCTATATGTGACTTTTTAATTATTAACTAAATATAAGTTTAAAAGTTAAGAAAGACTTTTTCACACAATTTTTTCATTTTGAGATAACAGTAATATACATTTAAAATTTAATAACAACCATTATAACAACATGTATGTTTAAATTTCAAAAACATAAAATAAATAATCTGTAACTGTATATCTTGTTCGTTTTAAGTCATGGAAAAAACAACAAGGGCACAGTAATAGTCCTATGTCCCTCACCCTTTTGACAAAATATGTTCAAAGTCGTCTGCTGCAGAATTGTCGTATGAGGGAAAGGGTTAATAGTTTCAATACTTAGTTTTTACTTTGTAAGTATCGAAATAATTAAAATGAAACATTGTGATGAAATCATGCCTGTACTTTTGGACAAGAAAATATTAAAACTTTATACTACATTGTATATTTATACATAAACCAGTACTGAAAAAGAGACAGGCACTCTACTCTGGTGGCCATGTTTTTTCATAGATCAGAATAATTTGAACAAACTTGTTTTACAGTCATGCAAAGAAGATTTGTGCCAATTTGTATCCTCTTTATAAGCATTCAACGAATTCATAACTGTGGTTGCTGTATTATCAGTAAAGGGGGAATGTGATAACTTTAAAAGTATTCTCTCCTTAACCATTTCCCTCATACGACAAATCTGCAGCAGACGACTTTGAATTTTTTTTGTCAAAAAATGGAGCAGACGACTTTGATTTTTTTTTGTCAAAAAATGGAAAATCTCTTTAATTGAATGGATAAACTATGACTTAAAGTGGAAAACATAGTGGCAAAAGGAGAAATTGCACGTTTTGTGCAATTTTTCCTTTTGTCACTATATTTTCAAAAAGCCGTCTGCTGCAGAGGCGTCAGAAAACGTCTATAACAAAAAGGGGGTAATGTAACAACACTTTAAAAAAAACCTTCTACCCTGATAGTCCTTCTCTGAGTATTAGGCAGAGATGTACCTTTGGTGATCCACTAAACAATTTGTCAAATAGGATTAAAAAATATGCCTCCGTGTAGCATCAGAAAAGGGGTAAAAATTAACACTTAAAAAATGATTGTGCTCTGAAAGAGCTTGTCAAATTAAAAGATAATTAGGCAGAAATGGTCCCTAGATGATCCTGTACTTAAACTGTTCAAGCTATATTGAATGGTTTAATTGCAGATACATTATACTGCAGATTATCTATATATGGGAAAGAGTGATTTCCGAGGCTCACACACTAAGTATGAGTAGTCACATTAATCTAGAAAGCAGAGTGATAAAGGCAAGTTGTTAGAATGTTCTTCAAAAAACATAAAACTTCAATATCAAATTTTACACCATTTTACAGATCTGTTTTGTAAGGACCATATATGTCCTCACTCATCAGAAACTCAGTACAAAATGATGGTACAATAAGTATACACACCAGTATAATGGTTTAAAACTTATCAGTTTGCCTATGACTATATTGGTCTGGGTTTATGAAGCGCGGCTGTATGCACGTCTAAGCGTGGATGTTGCAAGGCCCCAGACGGTGCCCATTCTCCGTGGCTTGGTCTCTGTCCAGAGGAATAGGGAATGAGTAGTTTACATGATAAGTCATAGGAAGACATTCTGTCAAGCTGTGATAACACCATGATCACTTGTCTGAAAAGAAACAATTAAATCCTTTCTCACATACCACAATTCTGCAGTAGACAACATTCAAAACATAATATTTACATTCGCACTTTATTTTCTGTACAATTAAATTCTGTTCATTTTGCATGAACCGGTCGACCTTTTATGACCTCTGTAGGGAAAATGACGTCATTGTTTATTTCAATAGCGTGACGTCATTTAACCAATGATATACAGCGCTAATGCGCTTCATGGATTTGCAAAATCGAGGCCGACGTTCATACTGCATGAAGAATAGTTGATAAGTTTAAAACTAATCCATTAGCCTATGACTATATTGGTCTAGGTTTATGAAGTGCGGCTGTATGCACGTCTAAGCGTGGATGTTGCAAGGCCCCAGACGGTGCCCATTCTCCGAGGCTTGGTTTCTGTCCAGAGGAATAGCGATTGAGTAGTTTACGTGATAAGTGATAGGAAGACATTCTGTCAAGCTGTGATAACACCATGATCACTTGTCTGAAAAGAAACAATTAAATCCTTTCTCATATACCACGATTCTGAAGCAGACGACATTCAAAACATATTGACGACAATGTGAAATATCTCCATAAATGAGATTTAATCGTTAAATAGAGTTGGAAACATTGTGGCAATAGGGAAAATTGCTCATCATGAGAAATTTCTCCTTTTGACACAATGTTTTCTAAAGTTGTCAGCTGTAAATGCATCAAAATACATCTGCATGTGGGATAAGATTTTAAGAATGATACAACAAATTGTCTCAACACAAAAACGGAAGGGGCAACCCGAAACTGTCCAGATCAGTCTGCAATGTGCACAGTCTGGTCAGGATCTTTACAGTTTCCCATCTAGTCATACAATTAACATGGAGGTCTGGAAAGTGAATGGTTTCACCCATTAGTTGGCTTCAGTGTAAGCAAAATGATGATGATGGTTTGTGTATTACCCTTTTTAACATACAACTTATCTGCAGCGGAAGACTTTGAAAACATATAGGCAAAAATTTAAAACATCACTTTAAATGTAAGTATTCAATATTTAATAAAGTTGAAAATATTGTATTATGAGCAATGTCACCTTTTGCCTCAATGTTTTCAAACAGCAGATGACGCCAGAAAAAGCCCGTATACATGTTGGAAAGGGTTAAAACTGAAAATCCTCTGAAGGTCAAGTGACCAACAACATAATGTACCTGTGTAATGGAGGTATACTGTCAGCTGTAGTGAGAGCATTTCTAGTAGAGACGAGTCCCGCGCTATCCTCACAGTTACATTGAACGTTCACATGGCAGTCCGGGAACCGATTCTCTATCGTGAAAAATCCTCCACACCAACCGCGCATTAATGTATAGCATGTCACTCCATCACGTAGCTGGGAAATGAATGAATAAATCATGAATACAAATATATGAAAGTTTTTAGTTTTTAACCCTTTCATACATACAATAAATCTAAAGCCAACAACTTAAGTAAGATAAAGGATAATTATTGAGTAGAGTTGAAAATATTATGGCTATTGAAAACTTGCGCATTATGCCATTATATTTCGACTAAAATGTAAACAAGTATGATTTCATCAGTGGTACAGATTTCACTTATCCCGACATACAACAATTCTGCAGCAGACGACTTTGAAAACATATTGACAAAAATCTGAAAATTCTCAATAGATGAGTGTTCAACTCTTAAAAGAGTTGAAACAATCTGCAGCAGATGACTTTGAAAACATACCCAAAATAAAAATTGGAAACTCCGTTTAAATGAAAGTACTGAGTACAGTTGAAAATATGGTAACAAAGAAGAAATTGCTTGTTTTAGCAATTTCTTCTTTTGTTGCCATGTTTTCAAAAAGCAGAAGCGTCTATATGGTAAGAGTTAAATTATCTGTTTGTGTTAAATTACTGATTTGTATCCACTGTCCCCGAATATAGCTGTACAAATCAAATAACCTATAAACAATGTAATCTTTCTCATCTATGCATTAATAAATATGTAGCACACCATTTTATTAACATGATCCTGTGTAAAACAAGCTAATGTCATATTGCAAGTAATACAAAAGTTCCCTACCAAACGAGGACCTTCGACCTCTAAGTGTGACCTTGACCTTTGAGGCTTGGGTGCCACATGTCGCCTCATCATGGTGAACACATGTGCCCAGTAACTTGGGAATCCTATGATGCATGGTTGAAATGTGAGCCGGACAAGGTAGTCCTATCAAGCAGTACTCATTTTGACCTTTGACCTCTTAGTATGACCTTGACATTTGAG
>JAUELF010270805.1:0-10874 GCA_031471495.1 Clinocardium nuttallii | reverse complement strand
CTTTACACAGAGTCCTCAATGTTGGTTTTCTCGCAGAACGGCTCATATAAGGATTGATTGTTTACACAATCACATCAATCACATCAAAGGAGAACGGAATAACAGCGATATCTGAATGATTGATCACGTCACTCGAAAACACGCAAACATTCAGAGTTGTTTTTGTATTCCAACAGATTCATCTGAATTATAGTTATTAAGCTTTGCTTTAAGAATGCAAATTATATTCTTTACACTTCTCATAAGTATAGTTGGTTTGATTTTCCAAGAGCAGAGCCCAAATACGTTTGCAAAGAAAATAAAAATATCGTTGGAAGGGACAAAATTGCTCATCTTATGCAAACTGCTGAGTTTCCTTCAATCCTTTCAGAAGACATTACTGGGGATGTCTTTAAAATAGTCTGTATATAGTGAGGATCAAACAAAAGTCGATTTCTATAACCTAATGGAAGAAATGTTTTTCACTGTTTAGGTCGCCATCCTGATATAACGCGCCTCAGTTTAGCAATATGAAACCAGTTTAGAGAAAACGGTTCCTTGATCAGGACACTCTCGTCAAAATTCTCAAAAAATTGTCCGTCAAGATGTTCATCTTCACAAATCGAGGCTAAACGTGGTAACGCGCATGTGTTTAAGCATTCCACTACTTCCGGTAAGGTAAACTCGTAGAAATCCTTTACCTGTGTAATTGAATCGTCACTTGAGAGCTTTGATTTAGTAGCAGTATTACTTGTTTGATATAAATGTTTAGCACGTGAAGGAAGAAAGTCGTACACCCTTCCACTGTCATCTGGGAGCACATCGTTTTCTGTTAGGTTGTCGAAATCATCGTAGAGGACCGAGGTAGAATTGGCGTAAATGGCGTCATTCGTTTCCTTGTTATTTCCTTCACGGGTCTTTTTGTTCACAGTTGCATATACGTTATCCCCTTGGTTTTGTTTCAGCTGTGTAAACGGGGATTGTTTTTCAAATGCGTGTTTGGGTTTACAGGTATCAGGGAGAACGTAATCACCAGAATCTCCCAAACCGTCTGATGGCATATTACTCGTGTGCTCTTCTCTGATTAATTGTTCTTTTTCAAGTTTATCCTTTCCACTCACTAGTGATTTTACATCGTCCATTTGTAAATATTCGTCTTCATCCCCTTTGTTGTGTTTTAGCTGTGTATAAAGAGACTGATTTTCTATTGCGTGGGTGGGTTTACATGTGTCCGGAAGAACGTAATCACCAGAATCTCCTAAACCGTCTGAGGGCATATCACTCGTGTGCTCTTCTCTGATTAATTGTTCTTTTGCAAGTTTATCCTTTCCACTAACTAGTGTTTTTACATCGTCCATTTGTAAATAATCGTCGTCATTTATTGTCCCGTTTGTATCGTTCACATACATTCTATCTGATGATTTTCCACATGCTGATGGAATAGTTTCAGGTTTGTCATTTACCTTATTTCTTGTTTGGAGTTTCGCTTTAACTTCCTTTCTAGTTTTGACAGGGGATTTTTGAGATGCATTTGGAACATCATAGTCGTCGTTAGACAGGTCATTGGATTTTCCAGTTTTATGTTGTTGGTGTTTGTATTCTTTAATGTTTATATAATCATGGCACTGCTCGTCACCAGGGTCTGACAAAGTTTCGCCATCGAATGATCGCGAGGCACGAAATGTATCAAAGGTGAACACGGGTTTATCCTTTCTTATTTGATTAGCCGAGAGAGATTTAAAGTTAGTTTCAAGTTTTTGGACTGTTGACGTGTTTTCTTCTGAACTATGGCTTCTTGGTTTCAATTCCGCTTTTAGCTGTTCAACGCTTATCTTACGTCTTGATTGTTCAGAATTGCTTTCAATTTCTTCGCTGATATAACTTATAAATGTTCCCTCTTCCGGTATGTTGCTTCCAGTAGACAACCACATAGTGTTGGCCTTGACGCTTCTGGTCCATTGGTTTCTTAAACTATGTCTGTTGCTTGTTCTTTGCAACGGTTTGTTGGTACTTCTTATATCTAAAGTAGTGGTCCTTGCTTTTGTCTCGCGAGATGGGGATGCTTGTGGCACTTCATTATCCGTGGACGTTTTCTGTCGCTGCAGTTTCTTTTCTGTGGAGTAGATCTTTGTAAGCTCTTCGTGAACTTTATCGAAACCGGCTTTAGATTTTCTAGCAACAAATCGTAGATAATCTGGTAGATTTTGTATCTGGAATAAGTGAAATGAACACATGACGTCAGGTTAAAAAGATAAAACAACACCAATACATTAGCTGTGAAACACCACCAATACATTGGCTGTGAAATGCAAACATGAGTCGGCCTAACTTCCCGTGAAAACAGTGAAGATCCAAACGATCCTGTAAATACACAGTTCAGTCTTACCAGAGTCTGACTGCTTAATGGTCAGGATACACATACTAATGTCATCGTTATAACTAAACTCTGTGCTCTGGCTTTATATTAACACTTTCCCTCATATAGACGATTTATGTCGCCTCTGCAGCAGACGGCTTTTTAAAAACATAGTGACAAAAGAAGAAATTGCTCAAAACGAGCATTTTTTCCTTTTGCCACAATGTTTTCCACAATGTTTTTAACTTTTTTTCATATGTTATCCATACACTTATACAGATTATTTATTTTTTGACAAAATACGTTCAAAGTCGTCTGCTGCAGACTTGTCGCATGAGGGAAAGGGTTAAAGGATTCATATTATCCATGGTTGTAGGATGCGGTTGGCTCCATATTAGGCAGCCTATGTGGCAAGGTAGCCAGTTTGCCAAAGAAAAGTGTTGTGTAAATGTCGGGTTCGAGAAGGTCAGGTTTTTAAGCCGCCGTGATATAACTGTGGACATTTGCATTTAAGTCCAGTCAACCAAGTCGATTGACATGGCTTATGTACACACTTATTTCTCCTTTTGATATAATGTTTTAAACTCTTTTCAATCATATAAATTTCATGTACTGCGAACTCCCGCATTTGCGCACATATCCTTTCAAAGTCGTCTGTTGCAGATGTGTTGTATGTGAGAAAAGAGATGTTGCAACTGTGACGCCGTTAGATCTGTGTTCACCTGACGTGGCGCATACGCGCCATATTATAACTATTTTGACCGGAAAGCAACCCGGAAACACCCGACAAAAATCGACAATGCAATCCATTCTAAAATGCTGGCTTATTGCAATATCTCCAGCAGAAGACGTTTGAACACATTGTGGCAAAGGGAGAAATTGCTCATGATGAGAAATGTCTCCTTTGTCACAGTGTTTTCCACATTTTAGCCAAGCTGTTGTCTGCTGCAGATTTGTTGTAACATGACGTACCACCTGATATAATATAGACCATATTAAGGCAACTTGATGGATGCAAGCTATAATATTCCGTCCAGATCAGCCTAAGCATGTTGCGCGGGCTTACCCGGATAATTATCGCGCAGGCTGATCTGGGTCGATACATTACGCAGAGACCATAATGTTGGTTTTCTCGCGGGACGGTTTATATATTACCTGTCGATCTTTGACTCGCTTGTTTACTTTGACTGCTTCGTAACTAGCTCCAACCTCTGATGCCATACCCCTATATATATGTAATAAAAACGGCCCGATTAATACATGCGTATCATCACATTTAATCATACTTAACATTAGCGGTTTAATTTATTTGTTTGTATGTCTGATGTGTTGTGACGCATTCAATTTGCCAATCGAATCACGGCGTTTTCCTTGGTAATTTACCAGTACTACTGGCCGATATATCCTGTCACCAGCACTACTGGCCGATATATCCTGTCACCAGTACTACTGGCCCATATATCCTGTCACCAGTACTACTGGCCCATATATCCTGTCACCAGCACTACTGGCCGATATATCCCGTCACCAGCACTACTGGCCGATATATCCTGTCACCAGTACTACTGGCCGATATATCCTGTCACCAGTACTACTGGTCGATATATCCTGTCACCAGCACTACTGGCCGATATATCCTGTCACCAGTACTACTGGCCGATATATCCTGTCACCAGCACTACTGGTCAGTTGAAATGCTAACCCGGCGATCCTGAGCACCAACGAGGGAAAGCAATTACTACCATTGTTAAGGTATTAAATGTGACCCGGCCGGTGATCAAACTCGAAACGTCCTAGGCGGACGCTCTAACACTACACAACCGTTGCGGTCAGAAGCCGTTTAAATGTACGCTGTCTGGAAGTTGACAATACAGTGGCTTTATTTTCAGTCTTAAAATACTTTTGAAATTGTCACGTTATCTTAATAAACATTAACAGTTATTACAACTATGCCATTATTACAAAAAATGTTTTTAACAAATATTAAATGATAACATGGACAATCAACAATCAGATCAAATCAATCTATGAAAAATCGAATTAATCAATAAATCAACCATTGGCGGTAAAAGTAATTAATTCCACTTACATTCATAAACTACAGACTTCCCCTTAACACAATCTTTATATAAACGTCTAGTCCAAGACGGTTACATGTATACACTATTGATGCAATCACTTCTAGTCACGATTTCAATTAAACACACATTTCGTGATAATTTCAGATAATGTTACGTAATATCCACCATACGTTGCACCCTATGCGTGTTATTATTCACATAAAACAATTATTGTATCATAAAGGACACGTCCTTAGCAAAGTGCACACAAATACTCCCTTTCGACATGATTAATCTCCCCCATTAATCACCGATACGACAGCGAGTTAGTAATAATGAAATAGAACTGCAGATATCACGAGTATAATTGTAATCATTGACTCATTATTTCAGATATTGTGTTTTCAGACATAATCGATAGAAAACACATCAGGGCGGATCTACGTCTTAACTATTTTATAATCAAACATACAGTTTATTGTTGTCTCAATAAACACATTCTTTCGTTCATTATTTAATATAAACATGATTATGTTTTTCCTTTCTATGTTGCGCTGGCAAATGTTTTGATTTTAGGAATTCAACATTCAATTTGTCTTTAGAAAGATTTTCTCTCTACTGAGAAAAAAGGAACGTGGTCACCTATTATCATATTTAAAATAGCTTGGCCATAAGTATTCGGGGATGGGAATTTTCGCCTCTACACAATGAGCAGAATCGAGTAACCAGTGAACCATTTGATGCTCTATTGGACTAGCACCTTGGTGGTGTAGTGGTAAAGTGAACGCCTTGGATCCGAGGGGGCGGGTTCGATTACTAACCGGGTCACACTTTAAACGTAATAGTGATAGTTTTCTTACACGACGCTCATGAATGAATGGTTAGCATTACGATAACTCGCTGGTGTAAGGATAAAGGGACCAGTTTCATATTGGTAACTAACCGAGGCAACGCCGTGATATAACATCAAAAGTTGTTGAAAGCGACAGAAAACACTATACAAATCAGACATCTTAGACAAATGTAATGTGAATAAGCGTAGAGAAACAATATTGCTCGTATTATACTCTATTGACATTTTCTTGTACTTTTCTTTAAGTATCGTCCCGTGTTGTTTTATAAATGAATACATTGCTGACATAATAGCTGTGCTCTGACTAGACTAAATTGGTTTATAAATGAATACATTGCTGACATAATAGCTGTGCTCTGACTAGACTAAATTGGTTTATAAATGCTCAAACTTTTCAAAAATCTTTTTTAAGGATCCCGACTACACATTACGCATGTCACACAGATGGGTACCCAAGTAACCTTATCTTTGTGAACATGAATAATTGTTGAGCCGAACAAGATCAAGTAGTGCTGTGCACAGGTCGATCAGTATGTAGACTAGTTATAAATGTCCAAATGTTGGTCTATCGTTAATTGTGTTACATGTTGTTGTATGCAATCGAATTCTATACACTTTTGATGTTTCTGTCGAAAGGAGACAATCAAAGATGGTTTATCCCAAATATGCTTCTATTATACATGAATGTGTCGATCTGAATAAAATCAGAGATAATCATGACTAACGAAATGGCGTTAACTAATGAAGCTTGGAGCTATAGCGATTGGTTGTCCCTTTTGAAACGGTTTATTTGAATCTCCTTTGTACGGTAACATTATTATTTGTACACAGTGACCCGTTTTACCAACCAATCTCAATTATTTCTGATTCCAAATCTAAAACGTGCCAAGTACTATCAAAGTATCACAATATCTAAATGACTTATCCAAAATACCAGTTTGCAAATTTAGAATAAGAATGATATTCATCGGCCAGAATATAACTGAAATACTAGTACTGTTATTCTGTTGAAAAATGCTCACAATTTATTCAGATCAGGCTACGGCTTCGTGCTGTTTGATCGGGATCTTTCCTGATGTACATCACTCTTCATTTCGATAGAACCGTAGTAAGATCTAATGCGTTCTCGCGCATTCAGACTGTCCTAACACCCCGAACACTCGGACATGTGCGCGCCGAATCAACGAATTAATTTACAGCTTGTGACGAACACTCGCCGAACACTCGCCTAGCACTCGCCGAACACTTTGTGGCAGGACATTGTGTATATATTCCAGATTTTATGTGACGTGACTGACTCATCGAGTATCAACCTACTTGACATTATGTTTAGCAATATCCGTAAGTGTTGCAATTATGTGAATGCCCTACAATGACCAGGATATTCATATCCGCCTATACGAAATAATAACCTGATCTACTAATATAATTATATGGATTTGTCCAAATCGAGTAGAATACGTTTGTTTATTCGTATTCTTGCAAGTTGTTCTTCTTTTATTCACATACCGGATATTTCATTTCCGTTTTCAACAGTTTTTCAGTAATATCACGGTGTTAAATAAACTAGTTAAACATTTGATGGCTGGTATAGTATAAACTAGTTAACCATTTGATGGCTGGTATAATATAAACTAGTTAACCATTTGATGGCTGGTATAGTATAAACTAGTTAACCATTTGATGGCTGGTATAGTATAAACTAGTTAACCATTTGATGGCTGGTATAATATAAACTATTCGCAATGTCTGACTTGGTTCTATAGACCTTACATCAACATTCAGCATTTATAGGGTTCAAGTAGTAACACCGGCGGCGTATCATGCTTTTCTCGCAGTTTTGAGTAACTTATATAAAAGAAGGAACGATTTATTACGAATTATCCTCACTCTTTCCAGATACAATGTTTGCAATAGTCGTTGGTGTACTTGTGCGAGAAAGCCATGAATCATAACAAAGATGACATGTCCGCCGAGATATAGGTATAACTGTAACGAAGCTCAGTCAAAATCAAACAGTGTATTAAAAGTAGACGATAAGTTTTAACACAAACTGGTTCAGAGCGTTAAATTATATTTAGAATTTATATGTGCATGGTGTTTAACGCCGTCTTCAATAATTTGTCAGTTATATCAGGACGTTTCTCGGGTAAGTTACCAGTACTTCTGGTCCGTTTACCCTGACACAAGCCAATCAGCCGTAATGCTTACTCAACAACTCTGAACGCCAAGTAGGAAAAGTCATTATTACTTGAGCCGTCAAGCGAGAAAACCCTCATTTTTGCATCTGCGTAACGTATCGACCAGACCAGCGCAGACTGATCCGGGCCGACACATTCCATCTACGGGGGATTGAAGTATAGCTAAATGATTCCTGAAACAGAAAATCCACAGGAGGTGAAACGTGTCTGTCCGGGTTAGCCTGAGCGGCCTGCTTAGGCGGATCAGGGTCGACATTTTACGCGGAGTCCACAGTGTTGGTTTTTATCGCGAGATGGCTCACTTTAAGGTCTTCTTAAAAGGTAAACAACATCCGTATTAACTCCAATATTTGTCTTTGCATTTATTGGTTAGAAACGCATGTATGTGAACCGTTTTGTTTATTTTTCAGTGAATTTGATTATATTTTGATACTTAAACAAATACGTCAATGAATAAGTAAACTATCAAATTTTACTATAATTCAAGATCACTTTTATTAATTCTGAGGACAACAGTTTCTCATTTTTCCATTATGTTTTCAACTGTATTAAATACTAAAAGTCTAACAAAAAGTTTCTGTAGTCTGTATTTTAGACGTTTCTTGAAACTTTCTGTGACTAATTTGTGAGCAGTAAAAAGAACCAGGTCAAATTGCGTTGATATGAATCAACACATTTCGTAGATGTCCTTTTTAATATGCTGGTTTCCTTCAAGAGTCATTCAATAGTTTATTTAGCACATACTTTGAGCTTTAACAATTTGTTAATAAACCGTTAATAAATAAAACGACAGAACAAGAATAACCAACAATCTAGTATCACGTTCTTGCACTATATCACGTTAAAGTCATAATCACAGATTTAAAAGACTCACAGTCTGATGACTGTCTGCAACAGGTCGCCTCAGATTGACGTTTGCATCAATCAATCCAAATCGTCGCCTACACAATCGATAGGTGTCAACTTGGAGAAAAAACATATACATGTACATCAATCAATCCAAATCGTCGCCTACACAATCAATAGGTGTCAACTTGGAGAAAAGCCATATACATGTACATCAATCAATCCAAATCGTCGCCTACACAATCGATAGGTGTCAACTTGGGGAAAAGCCATATACATGTACATCAATCAATCCAAATCGTCGCCTACACAATCGATAGGTATCAACTCGGAGAAAAGCCATATACATCAATGAGATAGAAAAGCAGTGATGGATGAACGTTGGTCATATTTGTTTGAGTTCATTGCACACATAAATGAGAACCTACACATGAACATTTAAATGTAAAAGGTAAATTTGAAACGACCTTTTATGCGGTGTCGTTAGAACCAATATACGCACAGCGAATTATTTTGGTGTGTTTGTTATTCGATTTAGTGTGAACGTATCACAAAACCACCACCCATGTTCACTTCTAAATATGCTCAAATTATAACTAAGAAAAGACCATGATAATATAAAATTAATTTGTATCTGTGTTCAAACGGTACCCCAAACATTGTACTTGTTAGAAGTAAATTTCGGTCCCAATAAAATGTATGACCATTAAGAAGGTCCATGGATTCATCTCCATGCGTTTTTGTTTTGTATAACTAAACCCGAACCATGCCAAATGCCGTTTGGAAACATGTTAATGCAAATTAAATCGAAGCATTATCCGTATTTAATCGCAATTTAGAAAACAGATCTTTCACCTGATTGTTCAAATAGTGTGTGGCATACATCATCTCAAACCTAGAGTGTGTTCTGTATCAAATGCAATCCTTAACTAGTTTTAATCGCAATATGAAGATTTAATCACAATGTGAACAACCGATTTTATGTTTCGGGGTCAAAATATAACAATTTATTAGTTCTATAAATTTGCCCGCTTTTGGAAAAATGTTCTAGTTGGCCTTTGTGGACAGTGTTGGACTTGATCAACGTTTGCATTCGCACATACTTATCAATATATACACCGTTCACATATTACTAACATAAGCTTGTTAGAAACTTCTGTCAACGTTTGAAGATTTTGATGATACTGAGAACATTGGCAGACTGACTTGAACCTCCACTGTTAAGAAATGCCAACTTAAACATTTCCCAATGCGTTGGCTCCGATCCCATTTATAAAGCCAAAATTACAGTTTTCATGTAGGCGGCTGCGGCCAGGGCAGCATACGGTTGCCATTCTTTCTTTGACCCATCTATATAGTCACATATACCACGTATAACTAGAAAACTATCATTTCTGTTCCCCTCAAGGGAGGCCAACACAGCCTCGGAATCTAGATCAAATGCTTTGATATTACGCTGCTCGGCAAACTCTGCTCGTAGGTCGATGGTTCGTGTTACAAGTTTCCCACTGCCAATGACCCCATAACGAGCATTAGGACTTTCATTCCTCGTGTCATGCAAACACCACGCCGGCGGCTTTGGATGGTCTAATGTCACAAGACTGCCGTCACGCTTACGATGAATGAATGTTTCACGGTCAACAGCTGGCCGCTTGAAACTTGTGTCTTGAGAGGCGAGCACTTCCAGTCCTTCTTCGATATAAATATCCCAAGGCCGTGGCTTTCTCCAATCAATTTTTAGACTCGACTTCAGATTAGTGACTATATTTTGTAAAACCTTATTTTGACAACTAAATGACCTCGTTATACAGCTATACCGCCTACCATTATACGATGGCAAATCTTTAGAAACTTTGTCAAAATGAATATACATTGGCGTGTTCTTCTCTGTTGACATGGAAACGATCACGTCACCGGGTCGGACATGTTTAAAATAGTCTGTGAAATGCGGAACTCCCCCGGAAACACCGAGAAGAAAAACATGCTCGACTTTGTTGAATGTACCTGAAACAAAGATCAATTTATCAACGACCATTGCTTGACACAGAGATTCATATTGTACCAGAAGTGCGTGCATCATCGTCCCCCTCGCTAGCACATTTGATGCATCTGATGCAGATGCCTTTTTTTTTACAATATTTTCTATTCTATTACCTGGATCTGCCTTTATTTATAAATATTCCCTACATTTTTACCTTGACATTATTTCAAAGTCGTTTACTGCAAATGTGTCCTATAAGGGAATAGTAAGTTAATTTAGATGATTTAGTTTTGTCAGGTTATACGTTCTACACCTATTGTTCATTTCGATAAGACAATTCTATTTTGGCATTGCAATTTTGATGACATAGGTTACACTTACTAGCATTACTGAATTGAGATTTCGTTTTTGCTTATGGAACTGAATAGTTCCTCTGGGAACATAAACTGATTTGGAATTTACCTGAATATAGTGTGTTTTGTCAATACACGGATTCAAATTTATTTCGATCTTTTGACTTAATTTGAATTTTCATTTGTTTTTTGTTAAATGCTAAATGAATGTAGTCTCATTCCCCCCCCCCCCCAAAAAGTATATG
>JAUELF010270804.1:0-19965 GCA_031471495.1 Clinocardium nuttallii | reverse complement strand
GTTATAAACTACCCGGTTTACATGCATCACACACAAACCAACAGTTAATCGTTATAAACTACCCGGTTCACATGCATCACAAACAAACCAACATTAATCGTTATTAACTACCCGGTTCACATGCATCACACACAAACCAACAGTTAATCGTTATAAACTACCCGGTTCACAGGTATCACAAACAAACCAACAGTTAATCGTATATAAACTACCCGGTTCACATGCGTCACACACAAACCAACAGTTCATCGTTATAAACTACCCGGTTCACATGCATCACACACAAACCAACAATTAATCGTTATTAACTACCCGGTTTACATGCAGTATATGACTTTTGTTTGAGATGCAGAAATCGCTTAACGACAATCGAGTGTACTGAACAGAACATATTGAATTTTACGGCAGAAATACTTAATCTTATTTGCGTATCGGATCTATGAACTACCTTAGTTGTAAGGTAACAAGATAAATGCCCGTAAAAGTATTTGTTTCAATTGTTAAAGGTTCTGAACTCCAGATAATAGATAGTATAGAAACTGTTAAAAAGTTGTCTTGAAATATCAGAATCATAATTCTCGGATAGAATTAGAGTTATAATTTCACTTTCCATTACAATAAACATCTAAATATTGATTGTTTATGCTTCACTTTAGCTGGGTGAACATACAATATGAAATATGTATTACTTACTTTAGTGTCACTATTAGTAATATTTGCAGAAGTATCAACATTGCAAAAGGTTGATCTCCATCTGGAGTTCAGCACCTTTAACTATGTTTTAAAGATACATAGTCTGCTACAAAGGCGTACAAATTATACTAATCAGGAAAGATGTTACTGACCACTACTTCAGATGTAGACATGACATAAGCGGTTTGCTGTATGACTGGCGACTCATCAACGTTTGTGACTTGTATTGTAATAACACTGGCGTCCGAATCGTTTTTACCATCAAACGCTGTTATCGTGGCTGTACACGTGGACGTCACTACCGTCTCGAAATCAAATTCCGCCAACGTCGTCAGGGAACCATCTGTAAATGTAAATGAGTGCTTAACCCTATCACTGCCGAACTTCACAAAGTCGAGTCTTCCATGTTGAAAATTGGACAGTTTTCGTCCTACAGGACATTTGCTATAATATTAATGTCTAAGTGGCAAACAATGTAGATTAAAGGAGAGACAGCTCGTAACTAGCTGTCTCACCGGAATCTGTATTGTTTGCATTATTAAATTGTATTTGGCAGCGAAATGGCTAAAAGAAACAGTCAATTCTCTTAAACTTGCATAATAAATAAGATAAGAGACACTTAAATGTTAATTTCTACTAAAATGCAGCTTCTTTATCGTATAATCTCTTGCATTTGCTTTTGTTCTCTCTTTTTCAATCACTGGTTGTTTTTTCAGGCATCTTTTATCAAATGTCTTTATATTGTCTGTATACATGTATGTGTTTTAGTCATTGATTATATGTACATCTTTCACTTATACACCTATATAAACGCTATGTTGTGGTTTGTTCTATTAATGAAAAAGAGCGCAGATTAACACGGTTTGAAACACAATTTCGATTATATAAATCGATCAAACTTGTTTTGTATTTTACTTGAAGGATTGTGTACGAAACTTGTCGAACTTGTAATAAGTTTAGTTTAAGCTTATCCATTTAGCATCGAATGCGAAACAAGCTTTTCGGTTATGTCAATCACATTTGACATAACCAGTACATACACCGTTTTGTGTGGAAAAATCCCACAGGCAGAACCCGTTCGTTAAGGGATTCGAACCCGGATCCTTTGGTACGCTCTACCACTGTACCACTGTCTCCCAAAACGTTATTATACATGTAAAATAGAAACCATTGATAACGCACTGTTTGAATCCAGAGAAAACATCGTGTTACAAGCAGTCGGCGAAAGGTTGACGTTGAATGTGGCTGTATCCCCGTTACCGTCTGTGTACGACACTTGAAACAGCTCGGTACCAGCTGGTTGGTTTTCCAAGATAGACTGGGTACCGGTGGGTACATTTGTCAGTATAGGTTTAATGTTTATGTCTGTAAAAGAAAGGAATGTACAATTAGTTAAGCCTTTTCCCCCATACAACAAGTCTGCAGTAAATAACTGTAAGAAAAAAATCCTGCAAAAGTATCGAAAATCTCCATAGATAAATAAGTATTGAATAGCGTTGGAATGATTAGTATTGAATAGCGTTGGAATGATTAGGACAAACGTAGAATTTCTCATTTCCTTTTTGCCACAACATTGTCAAAAGTTGTTTACTGCAGATGCGTCAAAAATAGACTACTGTATGTCGGAAAGCGTTAAAAATAGACTACAGTATGTCGGAAAGCGTCAAAAATAGACTACTGTATGTCGGAAAGCGTTAAAAATAGACTACTGTATGTCGGAAAGCGTTAAAAATAGACTACTGTATGTCGGAAAGCTTTAAAAATATCTTCTCAAATGAGAAAACACTTCCTCTGTGAGATATGTATACACATTGACAATATTTTACATACTACAAATGAATAATATATTCCCGGATTTGTTGAAAACCATATAATTGTACATAAGTTATATACTTTTACATGTCTTGTAAGTGATATACGATCTCAACATTCCGTAGTAACCAAATTCATGCTTACCCTTAACGTTTGAAAATATCGCAAGCATTAACCTTTATTCAATGGATTAATTGATTGATTCTTTTTTTGGGGTGATATTTTACGCCTCTTTCAAATATTATTTGAGTTATATGACGGCGTTTCCTTGTTAGATTACCAGTGCTATCGGTATTATTTATTCCGACGATTTTACATCAGTCTAATGCTATCACAGTAATTTGTCAAACGTCAGAAAGAAAGTTCGCCGAGCCGGGATTCGAACACTCACAATCCCTGGATTGACAGCCCGCGTCGTCACCGACTGAGCTATCGGGACTCGACTATACACTATATACACTTGAGATAAAGCTTACTAGTGGCAGCGCCGTCAACGTCAACGACGAAATAGATGCAAATGTACAAATGTAACTTTGAATACAAATATAAACAAACTTCGAGTCCCGTACTCATGAAACGCCGTGATATGACTGATATAATGTTGAGAACGGCGTAAATTAACACTCAAGCAAGAACATAAAAGTCATAAATGCACTACCTGATATAGTCATCGTTATAGTTGATGAGTTGACGGGGGTATAACCGTCAGTTGCTGCTATCACAAGCGTATAGGAAGCCTGTTGGTGATATGTCATGTCTTCTGCTGTTTGAATCACGCCATCTGATGAAACAAGGGACAATGCATTGTAAAACGTTTTATATATATATTGTAATGTCGTTATTGAACAGTTCTGTAACTGCGGAAAATGAAAAGGCTAGATAAACATTATATATGTTTTTTGCTTTTTTTTAGTTTTGTGATTTCGAGAAGAAATCGTACAGTTTACGTCAATGAATAATGTTCTATTGTTAAAACTAGTTTTGAAACGATAAACTAATGGAAAGCTTTGTGATGTTATGCTTTTATGACTGGTAATTGCATATTTTCAAAAATGTTTTAGATTAATTTTATTGCATAAATTCGTCTGCCTCTTGTCAACAAACTGCTCTCCTTGGAGTTAAATTTTTGTTATGTGGTGCAACTTAACACCGAACAATGTGATATACTTCTTTACCTTGACTTAACATTGGAAAATGGGAAATGCTAGAAGTTATTATTTCAAAAAAATAAATGTAAATGCATTGGACCATTTAAAGTTGCTCTTGTTTGAAAAAAACACCAACACAATAAAACTCTTATTATACATTTAAAAAAACATATTTCCAATGGTTTAAGCATTTCGTTTCTCGGAATAATTTAGAACCAGTGCATCGAGTGGATCGTCCTGAGACGGACCCTTTCCATCGCGCTTCCTTATGTGCTGTATTACCGGCAATATTTGTACTTAAATCAATAATGTACATGCAATTCAAAAATGAATCTTAATCCTGAAGCATTTGTTTACCTCTACCAAGGCGAGACGCTTTACAAGACCATGCTACCTTTTTATTCAAATTAATTTACGAGTGTGCTTTCGATTCTATATAACTTATATAATTTCCATTTACATCACACACAGTATGATGGGTTGATTGGGGATAAATACCGGTTCTACAATTACTCAGTCATACCACGGTTTTCTCAAGCAACTACTCACACAGCAGTCTTTTAAAGCAACTGGCTGCTTGTCAACATAGATCGTTAGCCCATTGTTAAAATATGAATGACTCCTGTCGCAATGGCATATGTCAAACGTCGGAAAGAATGATAGCCAAGCCGGAGTTAGAACTCACGGCCCGGGTTGCAACCGACTAAGCTACCGGGACTCGGCATCATACACTATGAAGCTATATTTGTGTTAATCGTAACCAAATGTACAATACCATTTCCTATTGTGAACGCTGATGTTGATGGGTCGGTAATCAGGGTCAAGGTCACAGTATCGCCGTCAGCATCATTAACTGTAGCATTGTATATAACTGTGAAGGCTGGAGTAGCAGATGCGTTGATAGATATGGTACCTGGAATATATACAACCAACACTGTTTATAAAACCAACAAATTACAGGTAAAACGAAATATTCAATTACTAAAGATTGCCTGCATTTGACACTTTCTACTAAAACGCTTCCAGCGAAGGCACTGTAACGGGAATTAGGTATAGGTATATACACACTATAGGGCCATAGCGCTGGAGCCGGCTTTAATGACGACTTTGATAGAGTGGTTGGCTTTTCTGTTACACAGTTAAGCAACGTACATTGCGGTTAGTGCCAGGATGGATGACCCGCGATGCCTTAACTCCGTGAAAGACCTGGTGCACGTTACAGCACCATAATAATGATCTTATACACTGTATATTGAAAAAGTTGATTAAAGTATGTCGTTATGTTAAGACAAGTTTATACCGCTATGCACAAGATGTTTTTTTTATAAACAGAGAAACATAATTCGGTGCCCGACTTACTTTGGAAGTTGTTGAAGACCGGTGGATTGTTTGGATCTACGTTAACTGTAAGCGTCTCTGAGATCGTTTCCGTGCTACTTGAACAGTTGACTACCAGAGTGTACGCTGTTGTTACACTGTATTGTATATTAGCTGCACTCTTCAGATACGCTCCGAAATCTAGAATGTACACACTCGAAATAATAATAATAAAAAAAGGATCAAGGAATCCGATCAGAAATACAAGAACAACATAAACATTGTTTTTGGTTCTTGCAGTTTTAAAATAATGACACTATTGTATAGATAAAATTGGTCAATGCCCATTATCTCAAGTATAACACATGGATAGTGTGCAATTAAGAGTTTCTAAGTGATAGCATTGAGAAATACACAAGCTCCTATTTCGATTTTGTTATGATAAAATTGACATTTCACACATGAATGGCACCCATTGTTTATTCACCTGTTGATACTGCAAGCAAAGGCGAATTGTTTCTTTAGTTGCACCCTTCAGCAAAACAACAACACGAACAGCGAACATAAGGCGAACAGATGAAATAACAAGCACTATTTAATGCAGTTTGTAAAATATCGTTACATCATTAAATAAGTAGACTGTAGAAAACATCATTGTTGTGGATCGTGATGTAGAACATGTATTATCCATTTCCCACTTGCAGACGCATTTTGACACATCTGCAGCAGACAACTTTTGGGGGGAAATTGTGTAGAAATTGCAAATAATGAGCAAATTTTCTTTTTGGCACAATGTTTTCTCCTCTGTTGAATAATTATAATCGAATTGATAGATCACCACCTTGGTCGTGTAGTAGTATAGCATCTGCCTCGAGAGAAGGAGATCGTGGGTTCCATCCCCAGCCGAGTCCTACCAAAGGCTTTGGAAGTAATTGCTACCCACCTAGACGCTCAGAGTTGCGGGGTTAAGCAATACGACTTGACTTTCAACTACATAAAATAACTAGAATCAATCGCATTTAAATCAGACTCAAATACTGCGTCGAACGTTATTTAAATCTGACGACACAGCATAAAAGGTCTTATCGAAAAAAACCTATACATTTAAAGATTTCTTTAATCGGAACATTCGACATTCATCGCTTTTCTACCTTGTTAATGTATAGTGATTATCCCCCGTATTGATATCTTACGATTTCTGAGGCGACCATATGATTGGTTCACGCAAAGGTCAATTTGAGATGACCTGTAACAGACAACCATCGGGTCTATTCAAGTGATTGCTACAGCAGCGAACCTTATGTCTGATGTTAATGAGGTTGTAACTATTATATATTTACATTCGCACTTGATTTTCTGAACAAATAAATTCTGTTCATTTTACATGAACCGGTCGACCTTTCACTACCGTTATGACGTTATAAGCCTGACGTCATTTAACCAATGAGATACGACGTTACACATATCAGCTATTCATTTAAACATGCATTTCTTTATTGTTATTAAAGACTTGTTCGTGAACACTTTAAGGTCGAAATAAATGTAAATATAAGGATTGACTCTTATTTTTTGTGCGTTCGTGCAATTTCTTCTTTTGTCACTATGGGAGTATGAACGCACGAAAAATAAGAGTCAATCCTTAATGATTACAGATATCCCCTGTGTACAAAAAACCCTCATACAAACCTGTGTAAGGGGACGACTTGATTTCAAACGGATTCCCCGCGGTTCTGGTCGGACTGTATGAGTCAAATACACACGTGTACGTTCCGCTAGGTGTCACTGTTATGTTCTGTACTAACGTTTCTATGGTCACCGTCTCTGACACTGACGCTATTGCTGGTAACGTTGCGATGTCCAATGGCTGAGAAAAAATAAAAATAAAACAAAATAATCGGGCGCTCATGCGTTTTTGTAATTGTTAGCGTTTAGCTATTTTCAACTATAAGCTTTTGCATGGTGCTTAACACCGCTTTCAACATTGTTCAACTTATATAACGGCATTTCGTCGGTAAGTTAACAGTCTATTTGTATCTTTATCCTGACATCCGTGAGTCAGTCGTAACTCTTACCCAACACTCCTGGCGTTTACCCTTTTCGATACTTTCCTACGTGGAGACGAATGGAAAAACGAGGGATCTGATTGGCTGGCTGGCGCAGTTGAACATTGTGGTGTGCTCAATTAAAAACAATATTGGCTATATGTCAAAACGGCGTAACAGCAGGGAACAATCACTCGCTAGATGTTGAGCATATTGGAGTCAACAGTCTATGGGATTCTTAATACATCTGCGTACATGTGAGACTAAGCCAAGCTTTTGAATCGCACCAGAGTCGTCATCGTCCGCATATATGTTATATATACGAGTATATACCTAAATGCGCATTCTGACAAAAAAGCTGGAATGTTAGCCCCATTAACTGTACGCCAATATGTCTTTAAATGATGTCACAAAGTGTAGCTTCATTGGGACCATACCTTCGCTAGACGATGCCCCATGTATACTTACGGATGTGGTTATGTCAATAGTAAGTATGTGACTTCCACTAAGTCCACAGTGGTCGGTTACCCGTAACGTGATATTGAAGCTTCCGGCTACAAGACCGTCTTTTACAACTAAATCTGAAAGATGTAGAACCATATACATATGTAATATTACACGCATTAGCTGTATAAACCCTTTCCCACATACGACCAATCTGTAGAAATGACTCTTAACGAAATACACACATATATATAGGCAAAACTATGGGATATATCTGTAAATAATGTTACAACATATTTTTATTTTGTTTCACTGGAGTTTTACGCCGTTTTCAACATGATTCCAGATATATTCATTAGTTCATATTTTCATGATCACTGAGTAGACAGACCAGTACCAGGCTAGGAAATGTACCTTGCCTAAGAACACACCCCGCCGCGCATGGGTTTCGAACCCGGGATCTACAACCCCGACGTCAATCACTCGGCCATATCGGATTTCTAGTATAATAATTTAATAGAGTTGAAAACGATATGACGAAAGGGGAATTTGATCATTATTTTCCCGTTTAGTCACAATGTCGTCACAAGAAGTCTGCTTTAGAGGCATCAAAATGCCATTGTACGAGGGAAATGATTAACATAGTAACGAACAGTCAAATTATAAAATCGCATTCCTAGTACAGTAACCTGGAATACCATATGTGTTGGTGTAGTGATGGGGGTGACACACTAACGCAAACGTTACATTGTTTAACTTTATTTTGTCAACCACGTTACACTTATCCAAATTTCATTAAAATCGGACCAAAACACGTTGATGTGAATACATTAGACTGCTATCCCCATCTTTTAAAAATTAGCCCAAAACACGTTGATGTGAACACATTGGAGCGTTATTTCAAATATCATTAGAATCAGAATAAAACACGTCGTTGTGCGGACATCAGAGTTTTATTTCAAATCTCGTTAAAATCAGACCGACATGCGCCGCTGTGCGAACATTGAAGCATTAAAGAGCTACTGCTGCGAAACTGAGGTATGGTGTTAATAATATGACTATTGTACAATACAAATTCAAACGTTAAATTCACAAGAATAATACACATCTTTGTTCAAGGTGATTTTATATCGATTTTCTATTAATACGCTGTAAATAGAAAACAAATATAATACAAAGTGAATTAACTATACTTACTGAGACCAGAAACATCAAAGTATGTGTTTGCATCGACAGAAACATTTAAACCGCTGACGTCATCTGTGTCGTCATCAGTAACGGTGAGAACAGAGACAGTGGAGCCGACTGTTTCCGCTGTTGTTATTGACAGTGTATTTCCGGTATTCGTGAAATAAGGGAGGAGGTCTGTAACACATAAAGTATGTCCGATTGGGAACATATACCAAGATGCACTATTAGCAAGTCCTCCCCCCTTAGTAGCAATTGCAACACACACTTTTATTAAATAAACTTTTCTTTAGATACCATCATTACGTTTACGGGCAATGCAAACACAAATGATGGCGGTGGCCTTAAAACATAATGGAACCAGCAAAATGCTATAGATACCTTTCCTGCGGACCAAACTTTCAGACTCAGTCAATAGTTTGCTTCATTTTTTATATAAAATTCGTGCAGTGATTCAAGACATCAAAGTGTATTTTTAAAATCAACTGTTTATTTACAAATCTACTAATTTAAGGCGGGTACCAGACTTAAAACATATGTACTAATTAACAATGATATGCATGGACTATAATGCGGTTCGCTATGGTTGGTACATAGCAGACGTAATAATTTACTAAAGTACGCCGCGTACCTTAATACATTCTGTCAAGGAACAAGTATACATTTTAGTTCTTATATAATCATCATTACATACAGGAACTACAATAAGAGCTATATCCATTCCCGCTTACCTCTAGCAACTGTAACACCAATAGCATAGTCTCTTCCATCTTGTATGGTTGCAGTTCCAAAGTCCACTTCATTTCCAACTGTTACAACAGTTGATGTCAATATAGCGTTGCCGTTTGTTGTACTTGCTGTGTATGGTAGTATGTCCGTGTCACTAGTGTCTATGTACCTAACGATAAAATATCTAACCATTTACCACATACACTAAATATGCAGCAGACGACGTTGAAACAATTTAAAGATCAAATGAGACTTTTTGTCGCTTAAAGAGAATTTGCACTCATTATTTTCTCATCAGAATATTTTCTCCATTTGTCAATATTGCCTATATATGTTTAAAGAAGGTCGTCTAATGCTGATTTGTTGTATATAGGAAAGGGTCAACGGCGCAGTTAAAGTGTTTGCTGATCACATTCAATCTTTCCCATCAGTGCGATATCAAAATTAAAATAAAAAGAATTCTTACCATCCAATCAAATCGCCTTCCTCTACAGAGATTCTGTCGGCTTGTATAACAGTTTTTGTGTGTGAGCTACTGGTTTCTCCTGAAAAAAAACCCCGTTGGGTTATTATTATATTGTGCACGACCTGTGACGAACTTTGTGTAATGAAATGGTCTGAGAAAGCCATGATAAACAAGCTAGGTAAACTAATCACCGTGTTGTTACTGAGACATCGTTAACCCCAACCTATCAATTTATCAATTTAAAAAATAAACCCTTTGGCTATTGATATCTCACATCGCAAGAACACAACACAAGCTTGTCACATTGCAAGTTGTATCGAAACTCGTTGATATTCTACTGGGGTTTTTGTTTTAAAAAAAGTGCGTCATATACATAACTTTATTAGCCACGTGCATACAATGTAGACATGAGTAGGTCATGCATGGCCATCCTCCCTCATACATTACAATACATATATTTACCCATCTAAAAGGAGATTTGTGAGATAATGTATTCTTCGTTCTTAATTTAAAATCCTGTAATACTCTTACTGTTTCTTATTTTTATGTTCAAAATTTCAGTACAAAGAACGAAAAAATAAACTGAAATAGTATCTCCCTGTCTACATCCCCTTTTGACCGTGAAGAATTCTGATAAAAAGAAAACCACATTTAATTGCACGCAGACTTCAGTATTATATTATGATAATCTAATTCATTTTTTAAACATTTCACCATTTAAAAAAAATGCCAACGTATCTACATCTTACCATAAGCTTGACACAATATTTATAGCAATAAAAAGGTATCAACAATAATCCAAAAACGTATTTGTATTAGAGTTTACGGAATCTTCCATTTGTGAATTGAAATCAAGATTCAAAGTGATTTTCACATTGACTTGAATGTACACGAAATTTAAAACAAAACTAATTTAATAGAAATATTATTATTATCACACTGCCTGAGTTATCAAAATTAATGTTCTTTCCAACATACAACAAAAGTAATAGAAAGCGGCTATGAAAACATATTAGCAGAAGCTATGTTAAATCTCCATACACGAAAACATCGTCAATAAAATGGTTGATAGACGTCGAGAAAAGCTGAAAAGTGTTCAAAACCTCTAAAAGTGAGTTTCGGTACTGATGCCGTTATGTCTTTTAAAACCCGGGCGAATCAAGTACCAAGAAGCCAAACGTACCTGCGCTTAAAGTATACACGTTTTCTCCCATCAGTTTATAATTCCCGTTATTAGTGTTCTCACGCCACACTTGCAGTCTGATGGTGCCAGGATTACTGGCATAAAACCTCCATTCACTGATAGATCCACAACACGTCATGCTGTAGGTTGTCGTGTCCTTCAGTAAGTATAGTTTACCTGTGAACATGCACACACTATAATTATATATATATACTTATACATTTTGACAATCTAGATATATGAAAATCACAAGGAGAGACGTTCCTACGTAAGCTTACAGCTTGCTGATAAATCCAGTTTATATTTATATTTGATATAAAAGTGTTATAAGATGTACATGTGTATTAGAATATAAATAAAATATTGTTTATTGCAATGGGAATTCCAATTATATGAAATACTATTGAAATATGCGTTAACCACCATTGAATCAAACAAAGCATTCACATTGTCCCGCCAGAGCCTTCCATTTCCACATACATCTAAACAGCCTAGATTTAACTACTGACCTAGAGAGAAAGGTATCCTCAGTAGCTAAGTACCATTTCCCACATATTCGTAGCCTGCATTATATCTAATAATTGATTATTTACGTATTGGACAATTGAAATAGTACGGTCACAATATGCGTAAAACGCAATATTTAGATTTGATCTTAAAATTAGTCCAATAAATCCAGTAACACTAGAAGAAGCTAATTCTTGGTCACACACATTTATGGGTCTAACTTAGACGGGTTATCTTATATGTTTACCTACCTGAATTACTGTCTACATTGTCAATGGATGTCGAAGGGTCACTTTGCCCCCTTGAAGTACCCCCTGAAGCGCATGGTAAATCTAAAACCAAATGATTAAAGTCATCGTTTCATAATCAATACAATTTAAATGCTTAAGAACTCACGTACAGGTCATACGTTCTTAACTGAAATCGATCAACTAATATTTCAACGATAAGTGTGATAACACAGGAACTAGAAACTAGGAATCTAGAACTAGAAATGAAATAGAATATCAGGTTCGTTTTTTAATTCCGTCACTTGATCTTCAATTCTCATTACAATTTTTTCAGCGTGAATTAACTTACTTGAACAAATTGAAATATAAGTTATGTTGGTTTTCTATATAAATAACCTGGTTTACAATGCTTATTACAAATCACTTCAGCGTGAATTGACTTACTTGAACACACTGAAATATATTTTGGTTCATTTTCTAAATTAATCACTTGGTTTACAATGCTTATTACAAATAATTACCCCGTGAATTAACTTACTTGAACAAATAGCTATATCACAGTACTGAAACACAACTGTAGGATTCATAGTATAACACCACGGGCCTAGAGTCGACCATCCCCCGGGGTCGCGACAGTAATTGGATGGACCCGTCTCCTGGTCGTACGGGAATAAGGCGAGGTCGTTTGACGAGTGTGAGTGGGGTGTACTCGACATCCATGCCTGGCACGTGTACCCATACTGTGTAATGTAGGACGTGCCTATGTAGTCAATACCGTTCGTGCCATCCCAGCACGTCGTACTTACTATACCTGTCAAAGAAAGGCATTGCTTTCGATTTATTTATTATTGCAACTTCATATAATTATTTTTTAAATGAAAAGATTTGTTTCTTTATTCTCTTGTATCTTCACAAAAGTGCTAGATTTGTCAAACAACAATTACATTAAGAATCGACTATTCAATGAATAGTTCCTGCAACTACAATAATTATCTCCCTTGTCAGCCACTTTTTGATAGGCAAATTTACTATATGTTGAAAGGAAAAATATCACATAATACTTAAATTAAATAATCAAGAAGTCTATATAATCAGATCATAGAATGGCATCAACGACATATGGTTCATTGGTGTTTTCCTAATTATCACATTTTCTTTTAAATATTCTCTTTTAATGCTCATTATATTTACCAGGGACACTGTATATACGTATAATTGATATAGTGTCCCTGTATTTACCTATTAAAATGGCAGACAAGGGAGATACATATCTTAGTAAGGTTACACTTACAGCCTTTTCTCAAATGATTCACTTAAGTTTATAAGTACATGAAACAATACATCAGCGCTTAGTAATTTAGTAATACGTAACTTCTTAAAAGCACACAGTTCATCAATTTGGTTTCCCTTATAGTTTGTAAACTATGACTGGTGGAATGTATTTAATTATGTTAATGAGTATGTTGACTTAAATAGTAACCTTCCCGACTAATCATACTCTTTTGGCATTTTTTTTATTGGGGAGACAAAAATAACGAAATATGCTTTTAAGTATTTATATCTTACTTAGCGCTAAGTAAGGTTGGTGGAATTCGATCCTGGTAAGACTGTGTAGACGTTAATGTTTGCCCGAGTCTTTACGTGGACGTTAATGTTTGCCCGAGTCTTTACGTGGACGTTAATGTTTGCCCGAGTCTTTACTTTTCGCAAATGCATTAAGATCCCAAATTGTTTAAAGAAGCTTAGTTTGTAAGAGGTAAACCTTTGTGGTTTGTGAATCCGGACAGTCTCACCAGTCTTAGATGCCCACCTATATTGTTATATATGTATACATAAAATACACATCTGAGCCGAATTACGGAAAAAACAACATTGCGTAACGTATCGACCCGGAGTAACCTAAGCATCCCAAGAACGCTAACCCGGACAGGCAATTTTCACCTCCTGTAGATTTTCTGTTTCATGAATCATTACTCTATACCTATATCCCCATGGGACGGAATGGGTCGGCCAGAATTAGACTGCGCGGACTGCACAGGTTGATCTGGATCGATACATAACGCAGAGTCCATAATGTTGGTTTTCTCGACGAAATTTGTTTATACTTTTTTTAATGATTGATGAGTAATTGAACTATAAGATATTCTAAATTGTCAGTTATATGCATTTTGGACACACTTCCTAAATACATATAAATGAAATATTCCTCAGGAACCTGGAAGCATGTGTGTGTGTGTGTGTGTGTGTGTGCGCGCGTGTGTGTGTGTGTAAATGTTTTTGTTTAGTTTTTTCATTTTAATGATAGACAGAACTGTCTTTTGTTTGGAAACTAATCAGACACGTATCTCTTGACACAACAAGAAATGTAGTCAAATTATGTTCCCGGCAACGTAACTTTAATACGATTCCGTTATGAAGATACCCAAATCGCTAAACGCGAATCATACACAAGTAGTAACAAGTTGTGCAGTGGTTTATGAAGAAACAACAGTGTATTATAACTTGATAAACACACGGTTTCTAACCCTAAAACATTGCGACTCGTAAATAATGGAATATGTCTTTGTAACAGGCCCTCAATATGTTAGCTGTGAAACGAATATGTTTGTAGGATATGGGTGTATCTGACCACCAGACATATCCGAATGAAATATATCCCGTAACTATTCGCAGGTACCGAGTTCGAATCGTTTAAGAGCTGGATGATGCAAAGGTTCTTCACACACAACTGTCGATAGTCCTGTTTGTGTATTCACGAATCTTATTTTTGTATGTTGGTTTAAACCCCTCTCGACAATTTTCAGTTTTCTGTTAAATTTCGGCGTAACCTGTATAAATAACAAGTAATACTGGTCCATGTATCCTGACACCAGCATTATTCAAGCATACACCACAATTCTGGGTGTTGATGACGGAAAGCCATAACTACCAGTGTTAATGTCTTTGGTTGGGCCCGAGCAGTTATCGAACATGTGACCTACCACACCCGAGGCGGACAATCTAACACTATACCACCCGGGCGGTATATCCGGGAGTCAGATACAATGAGTGACCGATACGAGTTGTAAGAAATTGTCATTTCACTCGAGGTGAAATAAAATCTTAATCACCTAAATTTAGTGAAAGTGAGTGTTACAATATGTTCTAGTAAACTAAAAACTCATATATTTTATTCATATTTCTCTTATTATTATTTGAGGAAATGATTACTGATTAATTATTTTAATAATATATTTTCATTATTATTCAAGGAAATATTACTATTGATATTTGTTTTCGTTATAATTAATATAGTAAATACAAATTATCCTAAGTCAAAAACGATTAAATAACATCGGAATTTGTACGTTTTCATATTTATTCCATTCGATATACCTTCTGAACGGGGAATGAATACTTCCAGTAAAACAAAATACGCCACACAATATATTATTTCCATTTAAACCTGAACTCCGATAGTCAACAAAAAACACGCAATTCCTTTAAATGTATTAAATCGTGTGCTTTCTACCACGTTCCACTCTAAAATAAAAAACTTCATTGATCGATATGGTACTTAATAATATCAATATTAAATTACTTTTGATGGTAGTGTGAATGGGTATAAAATACTTAATATGTAAATAAACACATACGTACGTAAATGAACGATGGTTCTTTCATCCTTTGACAAATATTTTCCCAATAGTAACTCAAACCATAACACACATCATAAACTGTGGCTTTGAAACTATTGAATGCTGGACATTTTTGTCATTTGAGCCCTCCCGCGAGCAATTTAAGTCTCCTGCGTAAAGCATCGATCCGGATCACCTTAAGCATGTCACGCAGGCTAATCCGGACATAAACATTTTGCCTCCTGTGGATTTTCTGTTTCCGGAATCATTACTCTATACCTCTATCCCACTGATACGGAATGTGTTGGTCCGGATCAGTCTTCGCGGACTGCACAAACTGGTCAGGTTCGATATATTACGCAGAGGTCATAATGTTGGTTTTCTCGCGGGACGGCTCATTTTAACTATTTCAGACAAATGCAGATGTTGAGGATTTTCCAAACAATACAGATTCAAATCAGTCACGCATTGAAATATAAGGAAGCATGGCCTCTGCGTAATATATCGACCCAGATCAATCTGCACAGACTGATCCGGGCCGACATATTCCATCTCAGGGGAAAAGAGGTATAGAGCAATGATTCCTGAAACAGAAAATCCACAGGAAGCGAAAAGTGTATATCCGGTGAGGCTTGCGCGGCATGCTTAAGCTGATGGTCCGGATCGATACTTTACGCACAAGAGTCCACAATGTTGGTCTTCTCGCGGGACGGCTGATCCGGATCGATACTTTACGTACAAGAGTCCACAATGTTGGTCTTCTCGCGGGACGGCTGATCCGGATCGATACTTTACGCACAAGAGTCCACAATGTTGGTCTTCTCGCCGGACGGCTCATATTCAGTATCTGTTAACATTTTGACGGTTTAATAAAACAGTACAGTTGTCGTCACCGTTATCATTATAGTTCTTTCTAGAAAGTCAAACCTAAAAATATTACAATGAAAGTTTTTGAAAAAAATAATTCATCATAAATGAATGATGGACGGAATTTGTATAATAATGCCTAAATATTACCCCTTACCCACATGCAGACGCATTCTGACGCATTTCCATCAATTTAACATTTTGACAAAATGTTTTCAACACTATTCAATCATCATACCTTCATTTATATAATTTTTCCTTAAATGTTATGTAAATCGTCGTGTCCATACTTAAAAGGATCAAGCAATACTATCATTAGAAATATGCCATCGTTGAATGGTCTTTAAATTAATACATGTTTATGGTAAGCGTTGACGCATCTTTAAAGTAACCCCGCTGGCTTGTACTCTAATGCCCTGATAGATATGCATATACTTTCTTCAAAAATATGTGGGTTAAATACTTTTGAAGGTTTAATTTCTTTAATAAGTTTGGTACCCTAAATACCAAACAAATTGAGAGGTTTTATGTCACAGGCTGAGGCTTCCATATGCTGGAGTCTAATATTAAGAAGACTTATTAAACGCTTTCCTTAGTTTTACTAATGATAAGCGGTCAGGGTATATATGGGGATAACTCACGGTGTGACTGTTATTGATGTTATCGCCCTAAATGTGAGTCGTTTCAGATCTGAAGGCGTTTTGTTGCATTCTGCGTTTTAAAGTTACACACAGAAACTTGAAGTAGGTATTAATCCATTCACACTGTAAATGTGCTTTAAATAGTTGAAAATGAAAGTATCTTTGTTGTTACTTAAGCAAAATCCGATCGTGTCCAAGGGATTTGTGCAGAGATAGTTTTTTCTGTGATATATTGACCTTTGTTGATTGTTGATCTCATTAATAATAAAGAAGCGGTATTGCTTTATGTCAGATAACGAAAGAACACAAAGGAATATAAAGCATTGTTTTTCCTTTTCTTAAGTGATCACAGTTGCATTATATTTCCATGAATATAGTATATACGGTACCCGTGGTGCATTACTTGTATACTGTTTATGTATGCACCTTTTCAGATCACCTGGACATGACGACTCAAGTAAATATACTGTGAACACAATCTGGCATTGTCCAATGTTAACTTTTGGCTTCAAACACCAATGATATTCCTTGCATAGTCCCCGTATAGCTTTTCCAAAATATGTTCATTTAATACAGATCTGCCATGGCAACAAACAGGACAAACCTTAAAAAAACTACTGGCCCAGTTTTGCTTAATTTGTTGGGAGTCATTAAAACATGTATGTCATTGCGGTTTCCATATATCGCTACTGTTCCTTGAATAGTCCCCCCTTTTCAAATGTATACAAAGAGTTGGATTGTGTCCAATGCATAACTTTGTTGTTATGGGAAACATCGCAAAATAAAAGAAATGCAAAGTGTCTTTTCGGAAACTACTGGTGCATTGTAAATTTCGCCGAAATATTCCTTCTTTGTTCATCTAACAAGTTTGCTCAAGCTGGTACAAATCCTCCAAAAACAAAATACTGTTAAGTTTAAATAAATTATTTGTTATGTTTCTTTTCAAGTGTATGCTTATGTGCTACAATGTGCTGTTCTTGTATTAATTTGTTAACTGTGTGCTGTTAATTGTTATCAATAATTCAGTAAAGCCATGGTCAAACATTTTCTCCTAGTCTCGTCCATGTTTTAGGGATGGTTTTTCTTTCAAACATTTTCTTCCAACATGATTACCAGTTCAGTTTATTGCATTGGTGCAGACTTTTAATGTTCTATATAATCATCACGCTTCTCTTGTTCAATACTATCCAATTTGCTCTAACTAGGTAACTTGTCAGAGCATTATAATGGTTCATTGGGATTAGATGATCATGGTGCATTGTTCACATACATGCTTCATAACCATGTGCTCCATAAGTACACATTTTCCCAATCCCTTACCAGCACGCTATTGAAAATGGTATACTAAGGATTCAGAATGCTCTCATCTTTCTGAAACCTTACTCCACTATTTTCCACTCTGCCGTAAAATCAATCAATCCAGATCAGATACCTGATGAATTAATGCTTTCAGTGTGTAGGAGAAACACATGCTTATGGAGTGCAGCAAATTAACTTCTTACTTTTCATTCATTCACCTTATTCTGTAAAAGTTGTAAGAAATAGTGTATGTCTTTTAATGTGTTCATTATGTTAGTTTCTGGATCCCATTGCATACATATTTTCTAGTTTAACATTGACATATTTCTCAATATAATAAGGCATATACTTCGAAATGTTTTGCCTAAACCTGCTGTCAAATTGTCCCTTCATTATTCATGTCTTTAATATGTATACTTATGAACTCTTGCACTTAGGTGTGCGATAAAAGGCAAATAAGGTCCTCATGTTTTTCAATTGCAAGTTTCATGATATTTACTATTTTATTACTATCTTAATAACTGCAATTGTTATTTCCTTTCACATTTTCCCTCCTTCTCCATTATTCCTGCAGCCACCATGCCGACAGCACGTTAAGTGCTTTGATTATAGTATTGTTACTTTCAGTTTACTTGTAATATTGTATTACACATTGTATTATAGGCCGGTGGTCTAGATACTAGAAACAAAGATGTTTATGCCTATGGTCGAAAATGCTTCTTTAGTCATGTGCGCTGCTCATATTAATTTCGTTTGCTCTCATTTATATTCTCAGTCAAAATCTTATGCAATGAATCTCGTTATATTTAAGATTTACACTAAGATATTTGACGACTTAATCCCGCTGGTATCTTTAAATACGCGTGTATCGTAAATAGGTTTTAAATGATGTTGAACGTAAATAAAACTGTTTATTTAATTTCAGATACTGAGGAAGAGTATTTTTAAACACCGTGAATTATAAATATGTTTTGAATAACTTTTGATCGATAAACATTATATTAAAACATTTAACATTCTTAATGGATTAATATATATGAGCCGTCCCGCGAGAAAACCAACATTATGGACTCGCTTCCTGTGGATTCTTTGGTGCAGGAATCATTACGCTATATTTCTATCCCCCTGAGACAGGTTGTGTTGGCCCGGATCAGCCTGGGTCGATACATTACGCAGATGCCATAGTGTTGGTTTGCTCGCGGGACGGCTCAATTATGTTGTCAACAAAAAACATAGGTTTCAAAAAGATACGAGGTTCAATAAAACTGAGATTTTGGGTTTAATACGTTCCAATCATCAAAGCAACTAGCAACTGTAGCACTAAATATTGTCGTGACTACGCATTTTTACCTCCGTTCCGAAATGTCGACGTACTTTGACACCTCTGCAGAAGACGATTGCTCATCAACTTTTTTCAATAATTATACTGTCCCTTAAAGAAATTGTGTCAATATGGTGGAAAAGTGTTAATATGTGTTAAATCTGAAATTACACTGGAATGAATGAGTGAATGTATATCGTTTTATGGCGCATCGACAGCTAAACAAACCAGTACTAGGCTAGAAAATGTGCCTTGCCCAAGGGCACTCCACCATGACCGTAGTGCCGCGACTGGGGATCGAACACTGGAACACTGGAATATAACTGAAGCAGTGTTGCGATAAACAACGGCTTCAATCACGGTACTTTCTTCAGGCAACACAGCGCATACGACACATTTCATATGACATATTTGAGCCGTCTCGCAAGAAAACCAACAGATGTGGTCTTTGCGTAAAGTAT
>JAUELF010270793.1:0-10874 GCA_031471495.1 Clinocardium nuttallii | reverse complement strand
CTATGCTACTAGGATACCCCGTCTTTCAGTTATGTCGCAGTGACAGTGTATTTGTTCACAAACCTATGCTACTAAGATACACCGTCTTTCAGTTATATCGCAATGACAGTGCACCTATTTACAAACCTATGCTACTAGGATACACCGTCTTTCAGTTATATCGCAGTGTAAGTGTACTTATTCACAGATATATGCTACTAGGATACAATGTCTTTAAGTTATATCGCAGTGGCAGAGTACTTATTCAAACACCAATGTTACTATGATACACCGTCTTTCAGTTATATCGCAGTGACAGTGTACTTATTCACAGATCTATGCTACTAGGATACACCGTCTTTAAGTTATAACTCAGTGATAGTGTACTGATTCACAAATCTATGTTACTAGGATACACGTCTTTCAGTTATATTGCAGTGATAGTGTACCTATTCACAGATCTATGCTACTAGGATACACGTCTTTCAGTTATATTGCAGTGATAGTGTACCTATTCACAAACCAATGCTACAAGGATACACCTTCTTTCAGTTATAGTGCAGTGATAGTGTACCTATTCATAAACCAATGCTGCTAGGATACACCGTATTTCAGTTATATCACAGTGATAGTGTACTTATTCACACACCTATGCTACTAGAATACAACGTCTTTCAGTTATATCGCAGTGATAGTGTACTTAGACACACATCTATTTTAATAGGATACAACGTCTTTCATTTATATCGCAGTGATAGTGTACTTATTCACAAACCAATGCTATTATAATATTATAGGATACAACGTCTTTCAGTTATATCGCAGTGACAGTATACTTATTCACACACCTATGCTACTAGGATACACCGTATTTCAGTTATATCGCAGTGATAGTGTACTTATTCACAAACCTATGCTACTAGGATACAACGTAATTCAGTTATAGAGCATTGACAGTGTACTTATTCACAAACCAATGCTACTAGGATACACCGTATTTCAGTTATATCGCAGTGGTGTATTTATTCACAAACCAATGCTACTATGATACAACGTTTTCAGTTATATCGCTGTGACAGTGTATTTATTTACAAACTTATGCTACTAGGATACACCGTCTTTCAGTCATATCGCAGTGATAGTGTACTTATTCACACACCAATGCTACTATGATACACCGTATTTCAGTTATATCGCAGTGACAGTGTACTTATTCACAAACCAAATGCTACTAGGATACACTGTCTTTCAGTTATATCGCAGTGACAGTGTACTTATTCACAAACCAATGCTACTATGCTACAACGGGTTTCAGTTATATCACAGTAACAGTGTTCTTATTCACAAACCAATGCTGCTAGGATAGACCGTATTTCAGTTATATTGCAGTAACAGTGTACCTATTCACAAACCAATGCTACTGTGATACAACGTCTTTCAGTTATATCGCAGTGATAGTGTATTTATTCACAAACCTATACTTCTAGGATATACCGTCTTTCAGCGATAAAGCATTGACAGTGTACCTATTCACAAAACCAATGCAGCTAGGATACACCGTCTTTCAGTTATATCGCAGCGATAGTGTACTTATTCACACACCTATGTTACTAGGATACAGCGTCTTTCAGTTATATCGCAGTGATAGTATACTTATTCACAAACCTATGTTACTATGATACACCGTATTTCAGTTATATCGCAGTGATAGTGTACTTATTCACAAACCTATGTTACTAAGATACAACGTCTTTCAGTTATATCGCAGTGATAGTGTACTTATTCACAAACCAATGCTACTAGGGTACACCGTCTTTCAGTTATATCGCAGCGATAGTGTACTTATTCACAAACCTATGCTACTATGATACACCGTCTTTCAGTTATATCGCAGTGACAGTGTACTTATTCACAAACCAATGCTACTAGGATATACCGTATTTCAGTTATATCGCAGTGATAGTATACTTACTCACAAACCTATGCTACTAGGATACACCGTCTTTCAGTTATATCGCAGCGATAGTGTACTTATTCACAAACCAAGGCTACTAGGATATACCGTATTTCAGGTATATCACAGTAATATTGTACTTATTCACACATCTATGCTACTAGGATATACCGTCTTTCAGTTATATCGCAGTGACAGTGAACTTATTCACAAACCTATGCTACTAGGCTACACCGTCTTTCAGTTATATCGCAGCGATAGTGTACTTATTCACAAACCTATGCTACTAAGATACAACGTCTTTCAGTTATATCGCAGTGACAGTATACTTATTCACACACCTATGCTGCTAGGATACACCGTATTTCAGTCATATCGCAGTGATAGTGTACTTATTCACACACCTATGTTACTAGGATACACCGTATTTCAGTCATATCGCAGTGATAGTGTACTTATTCACACACCTATGCTACTAGGATACACCGTATTTCAGTTTTATCCAAGTGATAGTGTACTTATTCACAAACCTATGTTCCTATGATACACCGTATTTCAGTTATATCGCAGTGATAGTGTACTTATTCACAAACCTATGCTACTAGGATACACCGTATTTCAGTTATATCGCAGCGATAGTGTACTTATTCACAAACCAATGTATTTGATATGTCCCGGCCGGGATCGAACCCACGACATCCTTTACTAGAGGCTGACGCTCTTCCACTTCATCACATAGGCGGTTGGATGTGTAAGAAGTGACAGTTGTTTAGATTCTGATAAATTGACTGTTTCATACAGTGAGTTAAATGCAGTAGTTATCATTAATGTTACTGTTCTATCCCTGTTCTAAAGGTAAACCAATTTAGAATTGTTTCCGGAATATTTAACGCGGTTTTTACCGCAGTCATTCGGTTACTATTGCTTTGCTCATTGCGATGTGTGCATGTTAATTGCATGTCGAAATCACAAGAATAATAGCCAGCGGTTATTAACTAAAACAAACGATTAACGTAGATCCGTTTGATACCTTGTCCTGCTTATGCAAATAATCAAGTAATTAGGACAACAGCTCTATTTACCGAGGCTAGAACTTTCCAAGGTGTTTAAACCGACCAAATGCTGGTTCAAAGACCAATATCAAGCACTTGGAATAGTGGAATCCCGACACAATCTGGGTGATACATGTATTTATAAATCTTTGCAAGCTCTAAGTTATAAATCCCCAGTCGCAGCCAAACGGTTATGGTGGAGTGCCATTTGGAAATGCACATGTCCTAGCCTGGTTTTGGTTAGTTTACCAAGGGAAGGGGTAATGAAAAAGTGAACTGTCGCCGTAAAATAACTGAAATAATATTGAAAATGGCATAAAACCCGAATAAAACTAAATATATATTATACAAGTTGACCGTTGTTTTAGATGTTTTCTAACGATTGTTGTTAAAGTTAAGTTTAAGGATTCGAGCTATCTTATATTAAACCCCATAAGATGATTTTTCTATTTATTGGTTTGTGCTTTACGTCGCCTTAAACAATTGTTCAGTTATACCACGGATTACCAGTAATATTGGTCCATCTATCCTTACACCTGCCAGTCAGTCGTAATGCTAAATCGCAACCCTGAGCGCGAATGAGGGCATCCATTACTGCCATTTTTAGACTTCCTGGTTTGACCCGGCCGGGTGTTCAAACCCACGATCTCCTGTACCCGAGGAGGACACTCTACAACTACACCACTGAGGAGGTTTTTTCATTTACACATTTAGACATTTCTTATACAAACGATGTACTCGGGCTTTCTCACTTAAATATCTCCTGTAATTCGAACCATTTCTTTGAACGAATCTGTCTTCGTAAACAGTGTAGCAGCAGTTCGGATTACAATCATAACTGATTCTGCGTCTTTTTTCTCGATATGCATGTATATCATTCGAATACGTCGATTACTCGAGGTTATTCCTTGGTTCCTTTTATCTTAACTATAACAACGATCGTTAGTAAAACCTGATTGTGTGCATTACTCGTGACCCGTTCGCCAAATCGCTAGCGATACGTTCTATCAATCCAGGGGTTATGCGTTCGATCCCCAGCTCGGGAAATATTCTTTTCGACGTTTGACAAAAGGAACTGTGTCAAGCGTCATTCGTCTTCCACTAGTCGGTTATCATTATATGTGGACAAGTAGCCAGTCGGTTAGGAAGTCCGTTGTGTGGAATACTGGTTCGGGAAGATTGTTGGAAAAGCGTTAAACCCAAATCAATCAATAGTGCATTACCGCAGTTTTTGTATATTTATTCAAATATTGCAATGCAAATTGTACTATTTAGAAGTTGTTATAATATTGTCCAAGAGTTGTCAAATAAGGACCATGGTCGTGTAGCAGACTGGCGGCTGGAAAGATCCATCCGTCGCCATGCGTCCTACTGACAAACCAGGCGTATCTATATACGTGTGTTGCCGCCTCTAGGCGCGGCAGAATGGCCTTCATGTAGTTCAACTGATCATCCACGCTGTTCTTTTGTGGACAAGCGAATTCTGTTAGCCAGATTGGTTTGTGGAACTTGTTCCATAATTCCTGCAAGACAATTTGGAATTGTCACGATTGGAAAAGTAAAACGAAATAAACAACATTGCAAACACTAGTTTTGCAAAGAGATACAATATTTACTTATATAATGGAAGGCTTACAATGGAGAATGTGTTCTATTACGCCGCTTTTCACAAAAAGCATTCTAGTTATAGCGTCTCCTATGACAATTGGTTAGTTTAGCCTGAGACTAGAAGCATACATAATGCTTTCCCCAATGCAATTATCGCCAAGGAAGGAAGCCTCTACTACCAAGGAAGGAAGCCTCTACTACCAAGGAAGGAAGCCTCTACTACCATGTTAAAAATATTCAATATGACCCAATCTTTATCTTTAAACTCCCCTTTAGTTATATGTGTTATGACTAGACATTGTTTCGTGAATGATTAACGTAACGTAACAGTATGGTTGTTTCAATTTTTACCTGTAAATAATTCATTGTGATGTCCGGATTACACCAGTACCCATGTGTGGCGATATGATCCACGCGACATCCCCGGCATGCCTGGAAAAACTGCTCCAGCCACGTAACAGGGTCTAGTGGATTTCCACCTGGGGCTACTGCAGGACTAACCATGGTTCGTCCATGAGATGCCGATTCAAGGTCATGCCAGTGTCTTGCGGCGTCTTGTGGTGTTAAATTGGCTTGTTGTTTGAAATTGGGTTCGTTAAAACCGAGGACAAACTGGGTGTTATGCTGAAGGTGTACGGGGTAGTCTATGTTGTTACGCCAGCCCCACACCATGGGAACGTAACCAGACTTAACGTGACTAGAACAACCTTTAGACTGGTGCTGCCAAGGCGTTGAGTGCCAGTCATACCTGTAACAATGAACAATCAGATAACATACCATGTCTAGGACATATGCGTCTTATGTTGTCGTTGCCTTAGAAAGTGAAAGTTTAAGTAATAAGGTCCCCTTTCATATCGTGGTCTATGGGTGACCGGAAAACCTTACAGGTGCAAATGTATTGACACAAAAGGTATATGTTAGAATGAAACAAACGTTAATCTTATTGCACAAAGGAAATGCACACGATTCGCTGTATATGTAATTGAAAGTCACTGTTGTACAACCAGACTGATGCCATGGGAACTAAACAAACAGGAACGAACACAGAACATACTTGATCTGCTGGCTTACTTCTATCAAATTGGTAATTGTTTACCCTTTTAATACTGTATCATTTTAAAATGTAAGTGTCCTGTTATGCATTTATATGAGTCCATAAATTATGCTATACATATCAAGATATAAAAGCGGATTTGAGTTGCCCACAGTATAGAGACTGTTCAGACTGGTCTGGCTCTATATTGGTGACACATAATTCACAAACTTGGTACCAGCAGTCAAAGGATTACCTATCCCCATGTTATCTCACATTTGTAAAATGAGCGTTTAATTTCGCAGATAGATCGAAGTTTCAATGCAGCATCAATACATTCAAACAATACAGGATATCATTTCGGGGGTCCATTTGAACACATCTTAGGTTTTAACTATATATATGAAGACTTTCTGTTTATGAAAGTATTATTACTGAATAGAGTTGAAAACATTGTGGCAAATGAGCAATTTCTCCTTTAGTCAAAATGTTTTAAAAATTCATCTGCTACAAACTGTCAGAAAACGTCTGTGTGTGGGAAAGGTTTAACTTATAGTATGGGTTTTTATGTATGCGTGTTTTAAACACGTCTTCATTGACGAAACACATCGAATATGTATGCCAAATATTAACACCGCGAGAATATCATAAATCACTTCTTAAATCAATCAGGTTGAAATTCCGCCAATTGAAGACATCATTAACTTAAAGCACTTAAAAACACGGCAACTTTTGCACCGCCGATATAAAATGCCATACATTATTACATCTTTAACAACATCTTACCACCAATGTGTGTTAGTAAGGGCATCCTCGTCTCCGCAGTGATAGCTGCTCCCGCCATTAATAGCCACGCCTTTTTTTGAAGACCCGGATGCAAGACTAAGAAACGTCAACACCACGACGCTACTAATCGTCCACTTTAAATCTGGAGAATACAAGCCGCATTTTGAGATATGAGCCGTCTCGCGAGAGAACCAACATTGTTGATTGCGTAAATGTCGACCTCGATCCGCCTAAGCATGCCGCGCAGGCTTACCCGAATATACACTTTTGGCCTCCTGTTTCAGGAATCATTACTCTATACCTCTATCCCCCTTTAGGCGGAATGTGTCGGCCCGGATCAGTCTGCGCGGACAGTGCAGGCTGATCTGGATTGATACATTACGCAGATGGCTTTTTTGCGGGACGGCTCATATAGTGTTGTGTTGCCAATGTGATCAGACGAGCCGCACCTAACTTCACTATTATAACCCACACTAGGTTTACGCCATTGCTACTTTAAACAAGTAAAACATTGCTGTTTTAAACAAGTAAAACATTGCTACTTTAAACAAGTAAAACATTGCTGTTTTAAACAAGTAAATCATTGCTACTTTAAACAAGTAAAACATTGCTACTTTAAACAAGTAAAACATTGCTACAACAAGTAAAACATTGCTGCTTTAAACAAGTAAAACATTGCTGCTTTAAACAAGTAAAACATTGCTGCTTTAAACAAGTAAAACATTGCTACTTTAAACAAGTAAAACATTGCTACTTTAAACAAGTAAAACATTGCTACTTTAAACAAGTAAAACATTGCTGCTTTAAACAAGTAAAACATTGCTACTTTAAACAAGTAAAACATTGCTGCTCTAAACAAGTAAAACATTGCTACTTTAAACAAGTAAAACATTGCTACTCTAAACAAGTAAAACATTGCTACTTTAAACAAGTAAAACATTGCTGCTTTAAACAAGTAAAACATTGCTACAACAAGTAAAACATTGCTACTTTAAACAAGTAAAACATTGCTACTTTAAACAAGTAAAACATTGCTACAACAAGTAAAACATTGCTACAACAAATAAAACATTGCTGCTTTAAACAAGTAAAACATTGCTACTTTAAACAAGTAAAACATTGTTACTTTAAACAAGTAAAACATTGCTACTTTAAACAAGTAAAACATTGTTACAACAAGTAAAACATTGCTGCTTTAAACAAGTAAAACATTGTTACTTTAAACAAGTAAAACATTGTTACTTTAAACAAGTAAAACATTGCTACTTTAAACAAGTAAAACATTGCTACTTTAAACAAGTAAAACATTGTTACTTTAAACAAGTAAAACATTGTTACTTTAAACAAGTAAAACATTGTTACAACAAGTAAAACATTGCTGCTTCAGCAGCAAAAGATCACGGCATAAAAGAACGTTTTATTTAGACATGCAAGGACTTGGACCTGCAATAATTAATTCGATTACGTGGTCACAATAAACACTGTTTTCTATTTCATCAACGCACTTCTTGCAGCATAGATTCAATTCATGATAAATATTTAAGTGCATTTCATAATGTAATTATAGAGACCAATTGCTCTGATTGAGCGTAAGCTGGTTCGTCTGATAGTGTACACTATATCATGTACACACAGGTGCAGATAAGATCAAGAGAAAAACATTAGATACAAGTGAGTCCGGGTGCGATACCTTAGCTCTTTCCGTTGAGTTAGAGACACTTAAAGCACTTCATAATGTGCCGGGTAAAGATGTCTAACAGGAGGGTAGCTGTTCCCGCTAGTAATGCCCACATCCGTATAAGAAGACCCGGATGTGAGAGAAAAAGTGCTACCAATTTCTAAACTCTAACAAGCCTTGTTACGATAAAAAAAAGCCGTCCCGCGAGAAAACCAACATTATTGTCTCTGCGTATTAACCGGGTCGACACATTCCGTCTCATGGGTATGGCGGTATAGACCACAATCGACAAAAATGATTATTGTTGTTATTTATATATTTATATAGGTATTCATTAATGTATTTATTAATTTACTCGAGTCAGGGATTGATAGCCCTCGTCGTTACTAAAGTGTACGTCGCAACTCGTTCTTTAAGCCGCGATATATATAACTGTAAAACTGTGGTGAACTGCGTAAAATAATAAACGAATACTCGCATTATAACATAATTTAACATGTCAATGGATGAATATAGAATATAGCAATTAAGGTAACGGAAAAGACAAAGACACACGTTACATACCCATTGGAGTCGGTTAAGATCTATGGCAGAATTTATCTTATCGGCGTATTTTATGTCTGGCATATATATACGCTTCCATGTCATATACATGTATATAACGAGCTCTAGATAATGGGGCGTTTTTCGTGTTCTTAATTGTTTGTCTGACATTTAAACAATTTGTTGTTGGTACTCAAATGAATCGTCTCAGAAAGACAATTCTTTTCAGTACCCACAGCATATAGTTTTGTTGAGAAATAATGGAGATATTGAGGGATGAGTGTCAGTCTACTCCCCTTATCTAGTCTTCTGTATACTATATAGTTTAACCCTTATCCTGGCGCATCCTTGAACATCATTTGCTAATCACATGATACACGATGTACCATGTACTATATTTGGCTGATAGATTGGTGGTTAAACAATTAACTTGTTTTGGTAAACATCTTCTTTACAATAAATAACTCTAGGTTTACAATAAATAACACAATAAATAACTCTATGTTTACAATAAATAACACAATAAATAACTCTATGTTTACAATAAAAAAAAAACAATGTCAGTTTACTTTATATTTCTATGTGAATTGACCTGGCCATATATATTTATCGTGTGACAGTTGAAATTACACGGACACTGCTTGCAACAATGCAACTCTGTCACAAATGAGTAAAAGTACTGCATTTAGTATACCAGTAGTTAAAAGATCGCTGGATATAGGTTAAGAAACAGAATTGTTTCTAGTGGAAGATTAAAGTTTAAAAAATTATATCGGCCAATGGATTGGATCAAGTTTACAATAGGCATTTAAATGGTATTTTAAATGGCGCGAACCAGGTTAGCTTTCATCCATCCAAAACGCTCTGAGAAATTGGCGATAATTTAACTCTATGACATTGGCGGAGGGGCATCCATAGCAAAACGCTTGTGCTGTATAAAAAAAGTAAAATTCATAGTTTCTACTCGATTTCGTTGGAGACGGTTTTATTTGTATTGGTTAAGGAACGAGGTTGAACTCTTATCAAAGAATGGCCATTCGGTCAGTAACAAGCTCATTGCTATCTTAAGTTCGTGATCTACATCTTGTATTTTATGTTTCCATCTGGACTGTGGTACAGTCTGAACGACAAATGTAGATACTGATCTAATTCCACTAATCTTTTTTAGCGCTAAGTAAAACTTCAATATTTTCCTCTTACATATTCCTCAGACTTCATTACTTAACAAGTTTTTGACAGCCAGCAAGGTAACTATTCATTTTAAAGTTATTTAAGATTATAAGTGTTACTTATCGTTAAGTATGGTTGGTGGAATTTGAAGCTGCTTGCTAATCAATGCAATATCATCAAGATGAAAACAAATTGTTCTTGGAACCTTCTATGATGTATTTATGAAAAGTGTATCTCTAGATCTGTCATTGCGGATGTTAAGGCTGATCTAGATCTGGTCTTGTGTTACATGCCAAATAATAGGATTCTCAAGATCATTACTCATATGAGTTGTCCCGTTAGAAAACCAACAGTGTGGACTCTGCGTAAAGTATCGACCCATATCTGTCTAAGCATGTCGCGCAGGCTTACCCAGATAGACACTTTTCGCCTCCTGTTGATTTTCTGTTTCAGGAATCATTACTCTATGCCCGGATTAGTATGCGCGGACTGCGCATACTACTCTTGGTCGATACAATACGCAGAGGCTATAATGTTTGTTTTCTCGCTGGACGGCTCGTATATACTAACGTGAACGTGGTGTGCTTCTAACATACAATATATCTGCGACAGACGACTTTGAAAACATCTAGGCAATGACATGAACAATCTATATGCGGCAGACGACTTTGAAAACATCTAGGCAATGACATGAACAATCTATGTAAATGAAAGATTATGTGATGAATGGAGTCGAAAACATTGTGGAAAAAAGGAGAACATTTCTCGTGTTTTAGGAATTTCTCATTGTGTCACATTATTTTTAAAAGTCGTCTGCTGCAGAGAAAGCATCTACATAAGTGAAAGGGTTAACATAAAGTAATGATCAAAAGACACATTGTTCCGTACTAGTTAGACTGTACACCTTGATCAAAAGACACATTGTTCCGTACTAGTTAGACTGTACACCTTGATCAAAAGACACATTGTTCCGTACTAGTTAGACTGTACACCTTGATCAAAAGACACATTGTTCCGTACTAGTTAGACTGTACACCTTGATCAAAAGACACATTGTTCCGTACTAGTTAG
>JAUELF010270782.1:0-10875 GCA_031471495.1 Clinocardium nuttallii | reverse complement strand
TAGCATTGTTTATTAACGAATCATAACCCATAATGCTATAATGGTCGCCTATGGAAAATGAATTGCTTCCCTTTGACTAAAGACAAGAAAACGCGCAAGCTACACTCGACTTACGATTCTATATATATTTTAAAGAACATTGTTCTTATCGAACAATACTCCAACTGGTTCACGAGTATAATGCATTCAAAAAGCTGTCGAGTTCTTAGATATACAACATCATGCCCAGAAAGAAGTTGTCCACAAATTAACAAAATATGTCTCCTTGAATGGTAACCAGTTGGAATTGGAAACAGAAATATACAACACACTGACATTTTTGCCCAGTCAGATTTTCTCACAGAAGCATACATGTCAAAGGTTGGCTAAACCAAGGACGACAGATAAACACACATATAAGCAGGCCACATTTCAGCAGTAATGTAGATTTCTTTAGTAATCCAATAATATCCAATATCTCAAATAATTGCTATGAACCGATTCTATATCTTTTAAAAAACACTGTTCTAATTAAACAAAATTCCAACTGGTTCACGATTATAATACATTACCAATTCAAGGAGCTGTCGAATTCTTAGATATACAACACTTTTGAGCAAATTTTATAATACGTGGAAAATTACTGATTGTTTGGATTATTAACAAAACTTTTCTGATATTCAAGTCAAATAATATTCTCATGTTCCATTTCTTAGTGTTTTCTCATATTGATCGCCGCTTATCTTTTTAAAGATTTTTCTTGTTTAAAATGAAAATAACAAACTACTCATGTTTTATATAATGATGAGCGCCTTTGTGTCAATGATGCATAACAATGTGCAGATCGCAAGAAAAATACCTGTAGGCTGATTTAAAATTGTCAAGGGCGAAATAATTGTGTACGAAAGACCCGATTCGTTTCTTCTTCTCATAGTTGTCGTTTTTTACACTCTCTTTAATGGCAGATATTGTTAATTCAAAGTAATGTTTCTATTAAAACCAGATTTAGCTCAGTTTGTTCTTTTCTTCATTTGTTTCGAACCAAATAAACATTTTAAATGACCTATAATTAACTATTTGTAAGTGAGTGTAAAGAACGGCTCTCCGCAAAGGAGATTGATCTACGCATTAGGTATTAACTTGTCACGTGATCAACAGTTTGAAACAGTTCATATTTTAGATATACATGGATAAACATTATTAAATGCATTCTTCACAAATCGTGACATATCTCTGAACATGAAAGTAAAATTTCAGTAAGTTAGAATTGTTATTAAAAGGAGAATTTGACGTGATTTTTATCTCGATATTGACACATAACAGTCTGCTGCAAGGCTAATAGGGACTGTGTTGTCTTCGTAAAAACAAAAACATAATTGCGAGTCTAAGTATAGAAACTGAAAATACTTAAAACATCGGAATATTTATGTCATTATAGATGTGTCATAACTAAGTGTTTTAAAGAATGTACTGAACTGAAAAGTGGATTTTTCATAATATTTAACCTTTGATGCAACATTGTTTTTTTAAAAGTTGGCTGTATGTTTAATAAATAAAAAACACACAAAAATGGTATGTAGGTGGGCTTTATTTTATGTTAGATCATTATGACGTAAGTAAAACGTTATTATAACACATCGGATTACGAGAAGTAACTTATAAAATATCACTATTTACATATAAGGAAAACAAGCAATGCCCACTCGCGGCCATGTTTTTCATCAACATACTAGTCAGAATAATTTGACTCATCTTGGTAGATGGTCACCCAAAGAACAATTGTGCCAAATTATATTCAAATCGAGCCAGTAATTTGTAAGAATTGTTTCGACTTAGAATTTTTGTTAAGTTTTTTGTCCCAATTCATTTTTCCCAAACCATTACAGATATTTCTTCGAAACTTACAACACTTATTCACCATCATTACTTCCATCAACAGACAAGTGTTCATAAATTTGTCAATGTTTTTGTAAGAATAATGGCCCTTTTTCGATTACGATTTTGGTTCAGCTTTCGACCAATTCACTTTTTTTCAAAACCATTACAGATATTGCTTTGAAACTTACATTTTGTTTCACCACCAGTACCTCCATCAGCAGAAAAGAGTACATAACTCAATTAAAGTCAAGTTTATTTTAAGAATTACGGCCCTTTTTTATTTAGAATTTAGGTTTAGTTATTCATACCAAATCAAAACAAAAGCTGTCGGAGGACAGCATGCTCGACCATACAATGCTTATTCACTTAAGCATTATATTATTTATAATATATTTTAAATATATATAATTTAAAAAAGCAATTGTATAAAAATGATTCAACAAGAATTACACGTAATCAAATGTCTCTCTGTCCCCAGTTTTGACTATCAATGCAAGTGTTAAACCCAAAAAGTAAAATAACAAAACGCAAAGTTAAAAAATGCAAAAACACAACAAAAAAATATCGCGAAACGCAAAGTTCAAAAATAAAAGAAATTAAAAAAAAAAAATGAGCTAAATGCAAAGTTCATAATTACAAGAAATTAAAAAAAATGGATCTATGCAAGTTAAAAAAACCAAGAATTTTAAAAAAAATCAAAACAATTGTGCTTAATGCAAAGTTCAAAAATAAAATACAACAAATTAATAAATAATAAAACCAACTTGAAGATCACAGGCCTAAGTGTATGTTAGTTATAAGGGTAAATGCTAGCTTGCACGAAAACTTTAACCATGAACTGTTTCTATATAGAAGGTCACAGTGACATTGACCTTTGACCTACTGACTCCAAAGTTTATAGGCATCACCAACTTGCTATGTCCATACCAAGTTAGAAGATCATAGGCCCATGTGTATGTAAGTTATAAGGGTAAATGCTAGCTTGCACAACAACTTGAACCATGAACTGTTTCTATATCGAAAGTTAGTGACCTTGACCTTTGACCTTCTGACTCCAAACTGTGTAGGCATCACCAACTTGCTATGAAGTATGTCCATACCAAGTTTGAAGATCATTGGTGTAGTTATGTAAGTTATAAAGGTAAATGCTAGCTTGCACAAACACTTTAACCAACGCCGACAACGGGGTGACTATAATAGCTCCCCTTATTTTTCGAATAGTCGAGCTAAAGATTCAAAACAATAAGTGATATAGCTTAAACTCTTACACATTTCTTTACTATCATTACCTCAACCAACATCCAAGACTGCATACTTCGGTAAAGATTTGTGTACGAATTATGTACCACTCACAAAAGTTTTGTTTTATTGGCAAGCACACAAACGACGAGCGTGCTGTCCTCCGACAGCTCTTGTTTACTATTGATAAGTTATAGGTATATAATAAAAGTCCAATTACGTTGCAGTAGCGATTCCGTGGATTGTTTTGGACATGTCGGAGCGTGAAAAGATCTATATCTCACTTCGACCTTCGGTCTAGCCAGATATAATCTACCGACGCTCCTTGTAGGACAATACAAACCAAGGTATCGCTAACGCAACACATATTCCATATGTATTGCATATACAATTCGTATATAATTATTCCCTACCCTGACACATCAAACCCTGTACAGATGTAAATAAAATGGACATATTAGATGTTGATCACATCGCAAACCTATCTTAATTATTTCCATGAGAGTATGCTATTACGTAGGCCTCTTCTAACATACAGCATAGGGTTCGGGTGCTAAAGAATGTTAACATTTTCAAACGAACATACGCTTTCTCTGGCGCCTCTTTAGCAGACGAATTTCATAAACATGTGACACAATGATTTGTTCTACTCTATTCAATATTTAAATCTCATTTGTGGAAATCTAATATTCGCCTTTGTGCCACAATGTTTCAAAATTTATTTTAATTATCATTCTTTCATTTGTAGAGATCTTCAAGTGTTGACTTAAGTTTTCAAGGTCGCCTGCTGCATATGTGTTTAAATAGGGCATGCTTAATACGAGAAGAGTTCGCATTGTCGTTTAGTAAAGTATTGTTCAATTAACGTGGTTTACATCTGAAAGGGTCATGTTGAGTAACTGTTTAAATTAAGTGTGTTCTAAAATTGGCGGATAGTTTAAAAACAAGTATCAAATTTATTTCATTGCTATTATACATTTGACGAGAGACACAAACTCGAACATTTGTAGCAATCTGTACACACCAATTAACTCGTGGCACATATTGACAAATCATCGAAATATTCGTAAGGACACTATATGAACTATGCAGGTATATAAAACAAAGCAATCTTACACCCTTACAAATATTTAACCAACGTCTCAAATGTGTTGTGTATTAGGAGCGCTTTAAAACTGCTTATAGAAATAATCTCTGAAGATTAACGAGTCCTCCATAATTGAGCCGTTCCACGATAAAACGAACATTATTGCCTCTGCGTAATGTATCGACCCAGATCAGCATGCGCAGTCTGCGCAGCTAATCCGGGCCGACACATTCCGGCTCTGGAGGAGTGAGTTATAGAATAATGATTCATGCAACAGAAAATCCACTGGATGCGAAACGTGTTTGTTCGGGTTAGCCTGCGCGTCATGATAAGGCTGATCCGGGTCGATACTTTACGCAGAGCCCACAATGTAGGTTTTCTCGAGGGGCGGCTCATATGAGTAAAACTATGTTCACGACAAAGGTGTCTCATTAGTCAGAAATGGCTGGCCCTTTCAATAGGGGTGACACTTTAACAAAAGGACAATTTACTTTAATTTTTACTTGTTCTGACCACCAATAATAATCAAAGTTTAAAAATGGTATGTCCTAGGCGCTTCAGCTTGCCGTATTAACATTACGACTGACTGACTTGTGTCAGGATAAATGGACCAGTAGTACTGTTAACTTACCCAGGAAACGTAGTGATATAACTGAACAATTGTTGAAAACGGTGTCAAACACCAAACAACCAATAATACTCCTTTCATTCACATACCTCCTTTTTACCTAACAGTATACGCCTACAAACAGCACCGACCGTATTATTTTGTTTGCGTATTTTCACCATATTTGTTACATGACTGTTTCGGGAACCACGCATATAAATATGTAACCCGTAATTTTTTGACCAGTCGAAGTTCGTGTCCCATAACGAAATTCCTACTTTGTCTATTGTTATGTTTTGTATGAGACACGTGTAATTCTCAACATGAATAAGTTCAGGGTATTTCTTCGATAAAATAAATGGGTATTCAATAGAATTATATGTCCATTCGCCACTGTATGTCTTGTAGCCCATGTACCAATAAGTGAGAAATGTGGCATTCCTTTCCGCCATGATGAATTGGTTCCCTAATTTTCTTTCCGTTTCCAGACTCATGGTGACAGAGTACTGCCGAAAGTGTTCTATTGGAGTTATTAGAACTTGATCCCAGTCCAAGTAGAGCCCACCATAAGCTGAAGTTTAACAATATAAGTTTTTTTTTATATTTCTGATACATTTCCAAAATTATCGGAATCGAATAAGATGACGTTAAGGATTCATTTTCTTTTTAAAGAAGAGCAGAATGGTTACTCCGTGTTTTATTTCTTCTTTTCAGGCAATATTTTCAAAAGTCGCAAATATCGGAAGAATATATAAGAAACATCGATATACATAATTCACCAAAACACATAACAAGAAGGCAATGAGTCCCTGGATAGCTCATATGAGAAAGTGCTATTTAAGACTTAATAAGAGAAGCCAGGTTTTTAACGGATCATATCATCGAAGTCATTTCAACAATCTGTAGAGAGAGTGTCACGCAAGGAACATTTGAGAATCAAGACAAACATTCTGACAAAGTTTCAATGTGCTCAAAGTAAAAAGTGCGGCTGCTAAAGTAAGTAAAAAGTGCGGCTGCTAAAGTGTTAACAAGATTTTCCTTCAGTTTGGCCTATTGACATACATATTATCAAGACCAATATTACCATTAAGTTTCAACAGACTCAAGTAAAAAAAAATGTGGCCTCAAGAGTGTTAACCTCATTTATTCAACTTAAAGTGGATAAAGATCGATTTCTCTTATACTTGAGAGTCCATCTTATTAGTAACGATATGTATATGCATCGTAAATATAACTGTGTAAAAAGGTGCTAAAGAAATGCCTATCGATATGATAATGCACTTGAACAATACCTCAACATTCCCAGGAGCTAACTTATATGACATTTTGGTTCTCACATGACCATAGCCCTTGAGGGAAAGTAATTAGTTTGTTTTTTATTTCTTTATTGCAATTACGTGTCAATCATGTGGGAGATTACTTGTCACCTGAAGGCTACAGGATGTTTCCGGATATACATTGAAGACCATGAATAAACTGCAATTGAAAACGTGACGCATTTCCTTCAAGATAAGCAAATACCATATTCGCATAGCTTAATACATTTCCTTTATTTCGAAAGCACAAAATTAAAAAAATAAAATAAAACATGAATGTAGTCCCCAACAGAAAAGTAGACGGTCAAGAATAACTGTATTACAGAAGAAAACAAATATTTTCAAATTGTATACATACTTTGCAACGCTTTAATTCTCATAAGGTCTGATCCATGTTCCTTGTACTTTAGTTTGTGGCCAAATACGGATTGTATCAACGTCTCTTTAAGCAGTATAACATTAGGGTAAACGCCGATAAAGAAATTCCAGTAGGCCCCTTTGGGAACATAAGCTCCATGGAACATAATTAAACACGGTCTCACGAACCGTAAGACGCTTATCAAACTTGTCATTGTATAGAAATCCAATGTTACATCAGCATACCACACGTAATGCACGACATTGGGAACCAGCATGCCTTTATCCTGACAACAGTTCTGTATATACGATAGTAAACATGCGTTGCCTGGTTCCACTATTTGTATATCTCGGCTGGAGTTGGTCATTGTGTAAACGAGACTTGGGGAACCAGAAGAACACTCTAAGGTAGCTTTCCGTCTATGCTGAATTGATTCGTTAAAGTAATAGTCTGGACATTTCCATGTGACCTGTGGATCCCAGGGCCATGCTTTATTGTACTCGTCGCCGTAGCCTGGCAACCAAAACGGTTTAGATTTAGATATGCAACTTCGATTTTCTGATTCCTCATTCTCTGAAAAGGTAAAAATGCCCATACCACAGTAAAGTTACATTTTACTTACTTATGGAGTTTATACTCTTTGCATTGTCTTAAATAAGACAAGTTCTTCAACACGTGAACTGTTAGTACATGAGTGTTGTTATAATAATTTACCTATACAAATGACATTGATCTCCGGTAGCATCTATTCATAATAACGAAATTGCAACCGCGTCCTCAACGTACATACACAATATCTTAAACATCGCTCCATGACTTTCAGAGCTGTCTCGCGAGAAAACCAACATTGTGGTCTCTGCGTAAAGTATCGACCCGGATCAATCTCAACATGCCGTGCAGGCTGACCCGGACAGACACCTTTCGCCTCTTGTGGATTTTCGGTTTTAGAAATCATTTTTTTATACCTATATCCCTCGGATACGGAATGTGTCTGCCCGGATCAGTCTGCGCGGACATCGCTTGCTGTTATGGTCGATACATTATGCAGATGCCATAATGTTGGTTTTCTCACGGGACGGCTCATATGTACATCGCCATGTATGTAGAAGGAACAGATAGAAGGAACATGTGACACAGATTAAACCTAGTTTCAATAGTGGAACTGGAAGGGGGAACCTGATCATCCAACATTTAAATTCAAAATGCAGTACATACCTATGCCAACATACAGATGCTTTCTTTCGCATCTGCAGCAGATGGCTTTTGAAAAAAGGTGAAAAGGGGGAAATTGATCAAAATAAAGTCAATAAACAGTTTTTTATATTGCTACAATGTGTTGATGTCTATTCATCAATTATACGTTCATCCAAAGATTTTTTTCTAATTTATGCTTATACGATTTTAGATTCGTCTGCTATATATTTGTTTTATGTGGGAAAGGGAGATTAAATATCGTTATAAAAAGTATTTATGAACGATACAAGTATTATTCATGATTGTTCTGTCACTGTTGTGAAAAGTGTTCTGTGGCAGTGATATAATTATATAATTGTTCAAATGGGCGAAATGTATTTTGTTCATGCTACGAAGATCATTGCATAAGTTCACTTGTTTGACTGATTTACGTGGTTTTCTGTTTTATCACGGCATTTCTGCATGAACCCTGGATAAACAAACCAGTATTATACAATAACACATATATTGCCCAAAGACACGCTATAACTAGTGGAGTTCGAATTCTGGGCGCCCGTTTTCTGCATTTCTCACACCAGTTATCTCCATAAGAAACTGACTGTTTTTACATATAGGCTGTGAAATCATCGATGGTAGTTGAGTGACGCTATTCGCACTGACTTTTGCTAAAGACCGGAAAGAATGTTGCCCGAACTCCCCCGGATAGACTGGCCTCGTTACTACCGACTGACCATACTGGGATCGGATGTATTTTATTTGTGTCAATATACATATGAAAGTCAACATTCGGCAAAGTTGCAGACATATTTAAATCATACCGAATCAGTTTATGCGTCGTATAACTGTTGACCGATGAATAGGCAAGACTGTCGTTGTATTCATAACTCATGAATTATGTCCTGTTAATAGAGCCGAATTTATCGATCCCGTGTTAAATAAACCGTAACGTGTGTGTTTAAATATTAGTGTGTGTTTCCGAAGGAGTAACGCCACATGAAAACCGACTTAACGAATGTGTTGTATACATGTGTTCCTAATGACAATACTGGACACTCAAGCGGCATTCTGTGACCTCTCATATTTCAAGACACGTTCCTTGATCATCGTCCATTGTTTTGCTAAAGTATTACAATTGTAACTGTGCCAACACCTGCATACGTAAGATAGATATGTATACATGCACCAGTTTTCGTTTGCTCGTACGCATGTAACTGCAAACCACCCGACTTACGGACAAATAAATTAGTCCATATTTTTCGGATAATATTTGGCTCATCAACGAAACCCACGAACGTTTACACTTCATTTATTTTCTAATAAAAAGATGTATGTTAAACACAAGCAATGTATTCTATACGAACTAATTAAAGAATCACAGGCAATATAAAGTAAACACGTGAGCCGTCCCACAAGAAAACCAATTGTATGGCATCTGCGTAATGTTTCTACCGAGATCAGCCTGCGCAGTCCGTGCAGATTGATCCGACACATTCCGTCTCAGGCGGATAGAGGAATAGAGTAACGATTCCTGACAAAGAAAATCTACAGGAGGCGAAACTGTCTATCCGGGTTTGCCTGCGCGGCGTGCTTAGGCTGATCCGTGTCGATACTTTACGCAGAGTTCAGAATGTTGGTTTTCTCGCGGGACGGCTCAAGTACCTTTGAATCAATCTAGTTCGTGCTGTTGTTGTTGTTATATGAGTATTTTTTTTATCCTGGTTTTGAAACCTTTGTCATCATGTTTTAAATTTAATTATAATGATGGACTTTAACATGAACATCAAATTAATCTTCGAACTGTACGAACTGTCACTTTGCGTACCAGCTTAAACCTCCATGCTCATGCATCAACCTATGTTATGACATTCATGAATCCATTGTTCATTCATATGGACGCATTAAGTTTTTACAACCATTCGTAAATTGGCAAAAAGTGTTCTTTTTTTCCTTAAAAAGAAACCTTTGTGAAAGAAGGAATTGGGACCGAATTTAAAAATGTGATAGTCATTTGTTGTTTGTTTAAATTCCTTCATTTATGCTAAAAACTGATTGGAAAATTTATTGAAATTCCCATTTAAATCAGTCCTATAATTATAATATAAAAAGAGAGCTGGTTGCTATGGCAACCATAGTCTATAGCAAAGCCTTTTATGCCATTTTCCGTTCCTTTCATCAAGTTGAGAAAATGTGTGGAGTTTGAACAAAATCCGTGACCATGCGTGCCACACTTCCTATATGCTTACAGTAAATAGTGTTTTCTCGCGGTGCGACGTATAGCGAGAAAATGTTGTCTTAGCGATATGTGATTTGAATTATGGGTATTCTGTTAACGCACGGGTGAACCCGTGCGCAGTTTGTGAGTAAGATTATCACTCTACCAGTCATTCACGTACAGGCAGGACGTTTCAATTTCAATTTCATTGATGATTTCGTTATTTCTTTATACATTACTTACAAAGTAAGGTCCGGTCCCATTAAATAAGCTCATATTGATTTAAATAGGTTTGCTCGATATATCAAGGTCGGGTTTTATATAACTAATATTGTTTAAATATTCGATCAGAAAAATCTGGTAATGATTATATATATCTCTGTCCTGTAATAAAAGCCTGCCTGGTAAATGCATACATTGTTGTTGTTGTTGTATACTTCTATAGGGGTATGAAAGAAGTATAGCTAAGACAATCAAATACTCAACGTGTGTTTCTAACCTAGAAGACACAGGGTCCTTTATAGTAATTACTATCGAAGGCTAAATATCTATTGGGCAAAACTAGTATATAACCTAAGTGTGTTTCTAACCTAGCTGGCACAGGTTTACTAACTTTAGTTATAGTTAAGCCTTTGAAGGCTTAATATATAGTGGGCTATACTGTATAATGACATATAATATAAGTGTGTTTCCAACATATATAGCATAGAATTCTTCATGACTATGACTTTTGAAGGTTAAAGATCTTGTAAGCGTTAATGATTTATAATCTCAGATTGTTTCAAGTGTCAGCATATTTTAATGATTAATTAACCCTTTCAAACATGCTAATACATGTTCACGCATTTACATCAGATGGCTTTTCGGAAAGAAGAAGAAGGGAGGAATCGCTAACAATGAACACTTCCTCTTTAAGATACAATGTGATTGTATTAACCTTTTCCCAGATATAGACACTTTCTGACGCCTTTGCATCAAACAAATATTGAAAACATTGTGACAAAA
>JAUELF010270771.1:0-10878 GCA_031471495.1 Clinocardium nuttallii | reverse complement strand
ATGACTGAGAAATTGTTAAAAACGGCGTTAAACCACAATCAATCAATCAATCAACTATAACTGTGCACATAATGATTCAGTAATTTTTACTACGAATTTTCGAATACTAATTATTTGGTCAGTTTTAATCATGATTATTTGGTCATATAATCCGATTTATGAAAAACGCAAAACGCAAACTAGCCTTTGGTCTTGTCAACGCCGGTATCGCTAGTTCCCAAATTCATGAAAGTACATTTATTGCTGTCCATATCATTTGCAAGGTGCGCGATGATGCGAAACCTGATTCACAATTAGGTAAGCGTTACGTCACGTCATTGCCGAGGCGTTGTCAAGCAGTTATTTATTGTCGCGGCGGACACACGCGCTATTAGACTCTTCTCCAATCCGCGAGATAATCTGTTTCGGCAATAAAGTGTTGTCAGTCGGCAATTATTTGTCTGGGACAGTATATAATGTAACATAGTGTTCCTGGTTTTGTTAAGTATATACGTGTACTACATTTTTGAAGCGATTGGGTTGACAATCCCCACAATACTAACAGAAACATCAACAACGAAAACATGTATATAGTCGATTTTGAACAGCCTGTTGACATTTCATGTCAACTACAAAATCAATTTACTCACTTCTGTGAAACCGCCAAATATATATAGTTCAATCAGTGATGCAGAGACACGATTAATAATAATCATGTCAGTCAGTGCTACTTTAGTAACGGATTAATACTAAGATTTGAGATTCATCGAGATAATATCTACAGAGTTGAACTATGTAAATATATGCTTTCTTCTATGGCAGATAATAAATATCATTGCGCGTTCTATCTCTCACGATACTCAAAACACCTCAATGACGCGGTAGAATTCTCAAATGTTTTATAAATAGCTCGCGAGACTGGTTTTCAGTTCTTAAATCTCAATAATATAAGCGCTTTATATAGTAGGTGTTGCAATATATGAAAGCGTCTAGATGATAAGACTGGTTTACAAAGGTACACGTTATGTTAGTCTGGTTCCCAACTTCCTTTGATATTACATAATAATAAGGGGAAGGAACTCCAGACTAACGTTATGTATGTATACTCGAACTTGACCTAGATACATTTAAGACAAACATTCTGACACAATTTCAAGCTGATGAAGCAATATACGTGGCCTCTAGAGAGTTAATAAGATTGTACTTCAACTTGACCTAGTGACCTACTTTTTGACCCATCATGACCCATCAAGACAAACATTCTGACAAAGTTTCAACATGCTCAAGTTGAAAATAAGGCCTCCAAAGTGTTAACAAGATTTTACTTCAACTTGGCCTAGTAACCTAGTTTTTGGCCTCAAATGGCCCGGTTTATACTTTCATGACAGTGATATACTTTCATGAAGATATGATGCAACATATAGCCTGTAGCGTGTTAACAAAGGCAAATGTTGACGACGCACAAAGGACGCCGGACAAAATGTGATCTAAATGAGCAATTCCCACCATTTGCTAAAATATATTATTAGCTGGACTTTTCAAAGAAAAGGCTAGCTTAGAATACCACTCGCATTGACGTTGGCGTTGGTGTCACACCTTGGTTAAGGTTTTTGTACCAATCCCTTTTCTTTGTCAAAACCATTACAGATATTGCTTTGAAACATACACCACTTATTCATCCATATAATACCATCAACAGACAAGAGGACATAACTCTGTCTAGGTTTTTGTAAGAATTAAGGTCCTTTTCCAACTTAACATTTTGGTTAATTCTTTTGTACTTATTCACTATTTTGTCAAAACCATTACAGATATTGTTTTGTATATTACAACACTTATTCACAATCATTACTTCCATCAACAGACAAAAGTACATAACTTTGTCAAGGTTGTTGTAAGAATTATGGCAATTTTCACTTTTTTCTCACAACCATTACAGACATTGTTTTGAAATTTACAACACTTATTCACCATCATTACCTTCATTAATAGACAAGAGTACACCACTCTGTCACGGGCTTTGTATAATGATGGGCCTTTATTTTAATTAGAATTTTGGTAAAGTTTTTTGTACCAATTTTCAAAACAATTACTGTTTAAAGATATTGCTTTGAAACTTACACACTTTTTCACCAACAGACAAGAGGACATAACTCCACACCACTATTTGTAAAACCATTAGATATTTAGCTTATTCAATACTTATTAACCATCATTACCTCCATCAACAGATAAGAGTTCACAACCTTGTCACATTCATTTTAAGAATCGTGACCCTTTTTTTAATTTAGAATTTAGAATTTGTTCATACCAAATTAATTCTTTTCAAAACAATTAGAGATATAGCTTACCAAAATCTTTTAACCATCATGACTTCCACGAACAGCCAATGGTGCATAATTCAGTAAAGGTCTTTTGTTAGAACTTTGACCATTTTTCTGGCTTATAAAGTACTTTGCTTATATTTGATATGTTAAAGTACTTGGTTATGTTTCTGAATCACCCAAAAAGTTTTGATTTATTGGCAAACACAAGAAACCGCTGAAGACGGTAAGGCCGGATCGTCGATTTGACCTTGAAAATCGACAAACCAAAGTCAAGGTCAAAGTAACAATAGAAATCAATATACCTTGTTACTGGTTACCTTCAGGCAAAGTTTTAAGTTTATAACCCTTTCCAGTGCTGAGATGGCAATTTGACCGTGAAAATCGACAAACCAAGGTCAAGGTCAAAGTAACAATATAAATCAATATACCTTGTTACTGGTTACCTTCAGACAAAGTTTCAAGTTTGTAACCATTTCCAGTGCTGAGATGGCAATTTGCCCCAGAAAATCGACAAACCAAGGTCAAGGTCAAAGTAACCATAGAAATCAATGGAACATGTTACTGGTTACCCTCAGGCAAAGTTTCAAGTGTGTAACCCTTTCCAGTGCTAAGATTTTGCCTCAACCTGAAATTTTAACCAACATGTTGACGGACAGACGGACATTGCCAATCTATAGACCGGAATTTTTCAAGCAAAATCCGACCAATAAAAAAAATCGAGCATGCTGTCCTTCGACAGCTAATGTTTCCTCAATAACTACACATTGATCTATTTAGAATTTCGTTTTAAAGTGTTTGGCTACATGTTTTAACAGTGCTTAGATAATGTAGCAGCCAAACATATGTATATTCTGTGATTATTAATGTGAACAAATGTAATACAAATTATAAATTGCAGCGGCTTTGACATACTTTTTAAATTTCACTTACAGCAGGTGGTCAATGTTTGACAAAATTGAATCCGCCGTGGTCGAGTGGTTAGCATCGGAGATTTGAAACTTGGTGTCCTGGGTTCGATCCCCAGCCGCGGCACTACGGCCATGGTGGAGTGTCCTTGGGCAATGCACATTTTCTAGCCTAGTACTGGTTCGTTTACCCAGGGACCATGAATAAGTGAACTGTCGTCGCCGTGATATAACTGAAATAATGTTGCAAACGGCGTTAAACCCAAATAAAAAAAAAGGTTAAGGTTTCCCCGTGGCGTGGCACTTTAAGATTATCTGCGAGTCTAGACAGGAAGCTGACACTACACCTTCAAAGATGTTAATACTTGTTAATTATATGTAGAGCTGACATAACACAACATTAATTGTCGTACAGGCTGCGTTCTCTATTTTCTCTGTTCACTGTAACCTCGGTAAGTTGAAAACCTCTGTGGAACGAACACCTCGGTAACACGAAAGTGAATAAATGAGCAACTGTTATACTGTCTGTTATGGACAAAAGCCATGTAATTCTGTGGATGGAGTGGAACATATTGTGGGAAAGGAAAACATGCTCGTTACGAACAATTTCTCTTTTTCAAAATGTTTTCCAAGGATGACCGCATTTAAAATTTGTTTCTAGCGGGAGAAAGTTTAAACCTCTAGTGAGCAACGCCTTTCCAGAACAGCTATGTTTCTTTAACCTAAATCAGAAGCTGCTCTCGAAAGGTTTCACTCTATACTAGGCGATGTAACATGAATATGTCGATATTAATTGATGAAACGGGATGGAAGTGAAAACATTGTTGGAAAATATTACGAGCAATTACTCCTTTTTCCACAATGTTTTACAAAGATGCCGGCATTCAATATTGGATTCTTTCTGAAAAAAGTTTGAACCTCTTACAAGCAACGCCGTTCTAGAAGGCTGTTTTTCTTTACGTTACGCCTGGCGTCGCTAGGCGTCGCCAGGCGTTGCTCTGGACAGGTTTCCCTGTACCAAGCTATATACTGTATGATGAAATTTTTCGATTGAGCAGGCATGCTTCTTTCCAAAAAAATAAGAAAACTTTTTCTTTTAATGAATATTATTATGATCAATAGTTATATGTTTGAAAATGGTCAAATTGAATAATTTTTATCACTATTTTGAAACTTTACCAAACAGTTTAGACGCGGCTGATCGGACGAATCGACACTGTCCGCTTTCTCAGACAACATAAAGTGTACACGTAATGAATGTTGGCTTTGTGTGGTCATTGAATCTGATATTGTACATTACAAAAGGAATGTTATTATGCGAGTTTGACACGGACCCTTATCTATATAAGAAAGATTGTCTCTCGTATTAAGCCATGATAAACTATGTTGATGTTACTCAAAACTATCGTTGCCTTGGGGTGGTTCATTGAGTATTTACAATGAATATACAAATATTAAACCCTCACCTACATACAACAAACATCTTGGCAAAACATGACAAATGTCTACAACTGTTAGTGTAATAACTGTTAGTGTAATAACTGTTAGTGTAATAACTGTTAGTGTAATAAGTAACTGAAAGGGTTGAAAGCATTATGACAAAAAGAGAATTAGCTCATTATGAGCAATTTCTTGTTTTGTTACGAGGTCGTCTACTGCTGATGTGCCGGAATAAGAAGAGTGAATTGATAATAAACAAGTTATGTCGAGGTTTAAATCAAATTAGGTTTTCAGAACATAAACTCCCCCGCATCTTTACAGAAGAATACTTATATATAAACATTGAAGGGACAGAACGAATGGTTCAAAATGAGCTATATAGTTCTGTTCCTACAATGATTTTTATTCTGTTCTAAACTTTGCTTTCTTTTCGTCAAATTTGCTCGATTTGAAAGTTCTTATCTGAACACACCACGTAATCCGTGCGGAGATAAACATCTAATGATTATTTAATGAGACCTATTTATAATAATGAACATACCGATTAAGCCACAATGCAAAAGAAAGCATAATAAGCCAATTGTTTGCGTTTAGCCTTCATTAAACTTCATTTGCATTGTAAGTAAGTTCTTTACTTACAATGTACAAACGTGGAAATGTATTTGATAATATTCATATTTCTATTGCGTTGTATACATACGTACATGTATAAGTCACCACAGACGTAGACTGAAGGACATGTACATTGCTATCGAAATTGACACCGATTTGATTTTGTATTGTTAATCAATTTAAACAACGTGCTATTTGCGACTTCTAGCAACACTATTCTATTCTTACGTACGAATGTGTGATATTTAATTGCGCAACAACAGCTTATGTCATTAAGCCCGTATTCCTCTATATCTAAACATGACATTTAGCAACATTTACGAACTCTATAGACAGAGACCAGCCTACATATTTCGTTCGTGCAGCTTTTTCTTGACTTTCATCCAAAAAATCTTCGCCAACTGTTTTTTATTAATACAAAATAGCCCTGTCATAAATCACAGATGTTGGAGATGTCTCCTATACAGGGGACTGACTATATAAGGGGGAGAAAACTGTTCCCGCCAAAAAAAATAATAGCTTTGTTATAACTTTATTAAACCCTATGCTGTGGGTACTCAAAATAATCGTCTCAGCATAGGTTTAGAGTGTGAGCACATGACAAAAGCCCATCATACATGTATATAGCTTTTTGTTTTATGTATTCAGCAAGATAAAGATATCACTGAGTTATCATCATACAAGGTTTGGCCCAATTTTAACCTTTTCAAAACTGAATTTTTAAAATGTAATTGTCAAGCTATGCACAAAGAAGAATCCATATCAAATGAAATGTCCATCAGTATAGATGCGGATCCGACTCAATACGGATGGTATAGACTTTTCAAAATAGGTGCCAGCAGTCAGAGGGTTAACCAACCAGACCAAACGGAGAAAGGTCGAGTTCACTTTCTGAATTCGGCGTGTTTATGGTTAATTAAGAATCACATAATCAGCGTTTATTCATGATTGTTTTTTTATGACAAAATAATAATGCATTTCAATCAAAACCACCTGTGTTATATAGGAAAGGGTTCAGCTGTTTCTCAGTACCTAGTAATGCGACCATTGTTATCCCTTCCCTGATACCGACGATATTTGATTTCTTAATGACAGAATACTTTTGAAAACAGTGTGGGAAAGAAAGCAATCAATGTTATCAGGTTAAGGGGATCACCATACTCATAATCGACATCATACTCTTCATTATTATAATCATCATTAATATATACAGCATAGCATCACCATCACGCTCACAATCAACACCGTCAACATCATCATCAGCATCATCATCGACACCATCAGCATCATCATCGACACCATCAGCATCATCAGCATCATCATCATCATCGTCATATTATAATAATCAGCATCATCGTCATATCATCATATGTATCATCATCATCATCATCGTCATATCATCATCATCATCATCGTCATCATCGCCAGATGCGTGATCATGAATATCATTGTCACCATAATCATCATCTTCATCGTCAGCATCACGATCATCAGTATCATCATCATCTACAACATTATCATCATCTTCAACATCATCATCATATCATAATCCTCATCATACTTTTTTTTACTTTATCATCATCATCATCTGGGTCGTCATTATCATCATTAGTATCATCGATTAATAATAATAATATCCATCATCGTTATCATCATCGTTATCATCATCGTTATTATCATTAATAATAATAATATCCATCATCGTTATCATCATCGTTATTATCATTAGTAATAATAATATCCACTATCGTTATCAGCATCGTCGTCGTCAGCTTCACCATAAGCATCACCATCATGATCAGCAGCAGTAGAAACAACAGATCGTCTTCGTAAATATCATCAGCATCAGCAGGAGTTACGCTCTGACATCATTATCATTATCGTTGTCAGCATTATCATTAACATCATCTTCATTATCATAATCGTCCTGATGATAATGATGATACTCACAATTAAAAGTTATTTACCAGCAGAGGTAGTTATAATGTTTATTACAGTTCCACATCGTGTTTTATTCAGCAAAAAGGGGGTAAATATCACCTACCTTTCAGCGGACGATTTGCTGCCAAAATATTGAACTTTGTGGAATGTTTCATGTTGAAATTACAGAGTTGTGTTATCACAGTTTTTGAGTGTTGTAATATACTTTAAAGATGTTGACCTTTTAACATGAATATACAGACTAAGCGTTTACTTGATTTGGTTTAGAGTTTAGATTAAGGCGTCTGCTTCGGAACTATTAAATGTTACAAAAAAAATGAAAATAGTGTAGGAAAAGGGGGGAATTAAATGATCTTTTGGAGCCAAACAATTATCGTTTACCCATAATGTTTCCAAAAGTCATTTAAACTACTTCTGAACAAAATAGTTAAATAGTATAACCTCTCGAGAGCGGCCAACCTGTGATAAACGGTCAACACCAGATCCGCAAATACAGAGTATATAGTCACTCAAGGCGACAAGGAATAAGATGTATTCAATATATATGGAAAACAGGCGAAATATCACACATACAAACTCTATAACCTTTAACAAAGTCAAATCGTTATAACAGAGAAAAGAAAAAGTTTAATAACAGTTACTTGAGAGGTAAAAACTATATAAACATCAATAAAAAAAAATGACAAAGTTGCTTAATTTTGAAAATTTCGTAATTAACACATCTATTTCATCTTAAAGCTCCTAATCTGCTCTTTTATTTTGCATTCCTTGTTTCAAGAACCTCAGTAAAAAAGTGTATATCGTTGCATCTCCATGGAAATATTAAGTTAAGAAGTCGAATTTCGATGAGCCCAATCGGAACTGCCCTGCACTGCAGTCTGAAATGTACCTCCTCTGATCGCAAAATATCGAAGATTGGGTTTAGTGGTAAATGCATATGGCACGTGGTATCATTAAGTTTAAACTTATTTAATTTTCATTGATTGCTTTTCGACTTATATGAATTACGCTCGATGCCTGCTTCCTGGAGATTTAACCAGTACTCGCGATAACATCCCAAAGGCAGAACGCGCTAATCACGGGGTTCGGACCCGGAAGCTTTGGTAAGTGAGGCCGCTGCTCTACAGCTGCACCACTGTCTTGCACATATCACTACAGCATACATTTGCGGTCATTCTGACTTTATAGTAACATTGTGCATTTCTTGACCTGTCACGGCAGCTAAAAATAGTAAATTGCCTGTCAGATGGTTTATGTCATGTTTGTTGCTTGTTGTAATTGCTGTTGATATGCTTGTCACAAATAACTTGTGATTAATTACATTTGCGTGGGTTAAGACTGTCCGAAATAAGTATCCGAATTAACGACTTCTTTTTACACCCACTTATACATGATTATGCTTTAATGGTGTTTTCATCCCTCCTTGGCCTTAAGTCAAATATGGCATAGTTTGATTTAGTGGGCTAAAGTATTTCAGTTATATCACGGAGACAGCACACTTATTCATGATCCCTTGGTGACAATGTTCCTTATCCATAAACACTCCAACATGACCGCCCTGAGGGGAGATCTAACCGGACGCACAGTGATATAGAAGTCCACCGTTCGGTACCTAAACGGTTCGAATAAGATTCACACTTATTTTCTCATTCTATATCGTTGTGAAAGTGATTAAATGGTACGTTTAATGTAATTCAAATATGATACTGAAGCCTATAGAAAGAGAAATTAAACTATATATACTAGACAATACCCCCTAAATACAGGAATTAAACCATACCCAGAGGGTTCTCAAATGAATAATCCCATCGAAACAAGTACCAACACCACATTTAGGGGTTGGAGGTTATATAAGGTACATAACACACGAGCTGAAGATAATTGTCGTCTTTTTATGTTATAAAATCCTTATTTGACCCTCTTACTCTAGGCTGTGCTGTGGGTACTCAATGATACTTTTTTCAGTACCCATATCATAGGACTAGAACGCACAGTGATGTCTATCACACCTCGTATACAACAGGCATAGGTCGTTCGGTACCAAAACGGTTCGAATAAGATACACACTTATTTCCGCATTCTATACCTTTGTGGACGCGCTTAAATGGTACGATTTGTAATTAAAATATGATAATGAAGCCTTTAAAGTTAAACTATATATACTAGACAATACCCCCCCACCCCCCTTTAATACAGCAATTAAACCATACACCGAGGGTATACACAAATGAATAATCCCATCGAAACAAGTACCAACAACACATATAGGGTTTGGAGGTTAAATAAGGTACATAACGCAATAGCTCAAGGTAATTGTCGTCGTGTTATGATCTAATGTCCATGTTTAACCTTATGTTGTAGGTACTCAAGGAGGCGATGATTATTTTGAGTACCCACATCATAGGATTTTAGTTGGATGATAAGAGATTGATTCTTATCTGGACCTCTGATTTATCACTTTCGCTGCCAAAGACAATTAAAGGCTTTTGCAAACAATGCAGATATAGCCGAGACGGCTCGTAATGATCTGCCTCCTCTGAGATATGCATTGATTGCCCATTAGGTATTACATTTTACCGATCATCCTGTTTGACGTATGCATTGATTGCCCATTAGGTATTACATTTTACCGATCATCCTGTTTGACGAAACACGGAGTGACCAACTGTTCAACATGGAAGAGTCGACTTTGTGAATTTCGGCAGTGAATTACGCCCGTTATCTTGAACTTTGAATATTATCACGTGTTACACAAATGATATCCCTGAAGCTTAAATATAAATGTAGATGCAATTTATTTAAATGTCACTTAAAACAGAACTGTCCTATTTCTGGTGTGATCTACTTGTTCTTTTTTCAAACTAAGATATGTTTTTTTTTTACTGTGAATTTTATACTTTACAAAAATAATGGAATAGAGTAGATATAAACTTTCGGATGTTTCACGCATTCTTTCTTTTCTTTTAAACTATTTCCCACATGCAACACATCTGTATCAGATATATTTGAAAAGACATATGAAATTTCTCTGCAAATGAAACTGTGAACACAACTGCATGGTGATGTAAATTGTTAAATTAGGAGAAATTGCATTTGTCACAGTCTTTTCAAAAGTCGTCTGAATAAAAGCGTCAGAAAGCGTCTGTATTTTGGAAAAGGTTTACATTTAGTTTTTGCATAAATCAGCATAAACATAATTAGATACAATTGTGCCGGAAATTCCGGAATAATTTGAATAGGAAAGCCGAATATCATTTGAGCTGTGTACGAAAGATGCGGTCATTTCGGAAATACTTTGTCAATGTCGAAGATTCAAATAGCCACTGTAAGTACTTTGATTTTTTATCATCAGTAATTATTTTCAAAGAAGTTTTGGCAGTTGACAATCAACCATTAACTGACTTCATAATATGCATGTCACTGTAAATAAAATATTGGCCACACTATTGCACCTACCTAAAACACATATATTTGATGAGGATTTGGAAGATAGCGAAAGAGCGAGAGAAAAGGCTTGAGGAAGAGAGAGAGAGAGAGATAGAAAGAGACAACTGTAGAGATATATAGAGAGAACGAGAGAGAGCGAAAGAGAGGGTAAGAGAGATAGAGATAGAGAGAGAGAGAGAGAGAGAGAGAGAGAGAGAGAGAGAGAGAGAGAGAGAGAGAGAGAGAGA
>JAUELF010270760.1:0-10878 GCA_031471495.1 Clinocardium nuttallii | reverse complement strand
TCTCCACGGAAGCTTCACTTTTACGAGTGAGTTTAGTATGTCCTTCAACATATTTTGCCCAGTACATTATAGAAAGTACCATTGTTATTGTTTATAGTTGGCTGCAGCGTTGGTACAGATCTGGAATGCCATCCCACAAGCATTTTTGAACCGTCTGATATGCGTCGACGTTGCCAGGCTTCCATTCATGCCAACGGTGGACATGCGAGGTATTAACTTTGTGAACTCAGTATTGACCCCTGCTGTGTTGACGTCACTCCTGAGTTCCTGAGTGGAACCTATTGATTCCATAACGTGGAAAATGGAATGCAACTGTTAATAAATAACAAATGAATTGTCCCTGAAAACCTTGTTGTTCTACGTCATACACATTTATTTTTATAACACATTTTAGGCATGCACAGTTTCTTTTTTCCGCTAGTATATATTCTGATGTTTTCGCAGATGTCGTGATTGACTTCAATGTAAGCATTAATAAACACAATTAAAGTAGTGTGTAACTCGAAGAGAAAGGACGGGGATAAGTAACTAAACTGTATCCTTACGTATCAGCTGTTCCACAATTTGTTTTTATCTATTATTTATTTATAATCAGTACTCGGGCCATTTGCGTGGACAAAAACCAAAGGCAGAACCCGCTCATCACGGGATTCAAACTGGGGACCTTTGGTACGAGAGGCTTACGCTCTACAACCTGCACCACTGTCTTCAAATTCTTTTCGCACGGAGTGTTTGTATTGTTTATAGTTTGCCTTATTATAAAGAAAGAAATATGTTAAGCTAACCAGGGGAGTCGTTTATCCCTCTTATCTACGTTCCTGCCTAAACCATACTGAATGTTTTAGCCAATGGGGATGTATATTCCTGGTTTTTTTTAAAAATAATAAGAACGATTTTCTTCTTTTTTTAATAGTATCAACCCAAATATAGGCTAGGATATGTGCTTTGTAAAGATAAAACGAAATATGTTTAAATTCATGAATTTTTATTATTATTATTATTTTTTTTTTACCTTAAAACATATATTGTTATAACAGTGTTTGAGATCTTTCATTGAATAAACACAATCAGATTGTCATAGTTTGCATTAAAAGTCATCCACATTAAAGGTTTTTAAAATAACATGTTTTGATATCTACATCTACAATCAAACAGCCCACTTGAATAGAAGCAGGGACAATATATATATATTGTCCCTGATAGAAGGTATTTTCCCGATACTCTTTCGATGTCATATTTTGACTAGATGGCGAATATCATGCGCAGTCTGAGCTGGACAGGTGCTGGTTGCAATGGGTGACCTGATCACATGACACAGTAAGCGTCCACCATGAAAAGACCGAAGAAAGTTATCCTTTAAGCGTTGGCAAACTAATCGATATTTTGAAATTCGCGAACATTTTAACTCAAATTCGCAGAAATGATAGTCTGAAAATGTAGTGGGTTTTCTCGTTTATATTGAGTTTGTAGACAGTATGTTCTAGATGTATGTTTGGGTTTCTTCGCGTGCCCTGACCATATTAGTGATGCACGCAGAACAATTACTGTCTTCCCTTTGCAACTACTTCACTGTATGCCATAACCTTCTTTTATTTGACATTCAGACGACTTTGAACTTCCCTACACAAAGCGACTTTAGAAGTGAAAACACTGTCTGAAAAGGACCCACAATGTTTTCAAATCCGAATTAAGTATTATTGTGTATTAGCCGATGTCGTCAAAGCAGACGACCCTGAAAATTACAGAACATGTAAAGAGCTAACACCTTTACTTGGCCATCCCTGTCTGTACCGACATTGGCAGTTGATCTGGAGGTCTTGGATTCGAACATTTATTCGACACTTTATAAAACTGGGATAACATGTGAATTATGAGTTGTGTTTTAGAACTAAAACATCACTTCCTTAAAGTGATCGAGAGAAATGTTCAAAGCAGTGAAGAACCCGAGCCATCAACTCACAGAGTTTTTGATATCACAGAAGTCTAGTGTGTCTCATGGAGATGAATTTATATGTGAGAAATGATCCGACTACTAGACCTAGACCGAATAGTACTACACTTCCATACCCTCTCGGGCTGTTTGAAGGTTTATCCAGCACGGCATTCTGAAACGGGAAAAATAACAGACGAATAAAATGAAGTGATACACTTTTCAACCCTTTCCTATAAACACATTTACAGCAGACGACATGAAAACATCCCGGTAAAATATACAAACTCTCTACAAACGAAAGAATAAATATTTGTTAAGCGTTGAAAACATTATGGCAAAAGGAGAGAACAAATCCTCAATTTTCACCAATTTCTCCCTATGTCAAACTGATTTCAAAAGACCGCTGCTCCAGATGGATATTAGATCTATCTCACCAAGCGTTGCTGTTCGCGTCAAGCTTCAGATCAGACTTTAACATTTCTTCTCATATAACAAACCTGCAGACGACTTCGAAAACATTTTGCCAAGAAAGTAGAAAATCTCCATAAATGAGATATTAATTATTTAATAGAGTTGAAAACATTATGGCAAAAGGAGAAATTGCTCGTCTTGAGCAATTTCTTCTTTTGTCAAACTGTTTTCAAAAGTTGTCTGCTACAAAGGTGTCAGTAAGCGTCTGTGTGTGTGAAAGGGTTCATATTTCCGCTCATAATCACTAACCTGCAGACGATTTTGAAAATAACTATATTCTATATAGGTCCTTTTATATGAGAAAGTTAAATTATTTAAAACAGCAATTTCTTCTTTTGCCACAATGTTTTTATAAGAAGTGTCTGTATGTGGGAAAATGTTGCTAGTCGTTCCTAACGTCGATAGACCACCGGACAAAAGGCGGAATACCCACATGCCTTTTGTGTGTATAAAAATATCTCATTGACTTACCCAGCCTCCTACACTAGCAATCCAGGGCACCAGCTTGTTCTGTATGAATTCGATGGTCCAATGTATGATCTTTCCAAATATGGGAATACCTCGCAGGGTATCCGACATAGCCTGCAATACAAATCATGGAAACACTTTGATGCTATTATTGAACCCTTATCCTGCTGAGTGTCTGCAGCTTGTATCACCATCCTTGATTTGTAATAAGTTGTTACATATTTAACCCTTTCTCAAATACGAAAACAATGCAGCGGACACAAACGATGTTGTTATTAAACATATTATACACAGTACGTTTATAAACTTACCTACGAAAACAATACAGCGGACACAAACGATGTTGCTATTAAACATATTATACACAGTACGTTTATAAACTTACCTACGAAAACAATGCAGCAGACACAAACGATGTTGTTATTAAACATATTATACACAGTACGTTGATAAACTTACCTACGAAAACAATACAGCGGACACAAACGATGTTGTTATTAAACATATTATACACAGTACGTTGATAAACTTACCTAGTTAATTAATACACAAAACAAATCTAAATCATTTATGTTAAACAGATATATGTCGGCAGCTTTTAGGATTTGCTATATGTTATTGATCAACGTATAAGGCATGTCATAGGTTAACCTATTGTGTCGAATAGTTTCCTAGGATTATTATATCGTAATATAGTTTGATGAATTACAAAAGTTAATATGAGTTATATTTCTGACGAATATCGTTCACTACATAGTATAATTGTAATGTATATACCATATGAGCCGTCACGCGAGAAAACCATCATTATGGCCTCTGCGTAATGTATCGACCAATATCAGCCTGCGCAGTCCGTGCAGACTGATCCGGGCCGACACATGGGGATATAGGTATAGAGTAATGATTCCTGAAACAGAAAATCCACAATAGGCGAACAATTTCTATCCGGGTAAGCCTGCGTGGCATACTTAAGCTGATCCGGGTCCATAGTTTACGCAGAGTTCACACTGTAGGTTTTCTCGCGGGACGGCTCTTATGTTCACTGTAACACAAACAACTGTAAACATTTACACGCAATATATGACTGTTCTGTTCTCTTCATAGTATTAATAGAAACATTTGATTACTTAATTACTCATAATGCAATCACGTTAAACCAATTACATCATGTTCTATATTAAGATCAGCCAATTTGAAAGCGCAAAATTTGAATCAAAGAAAAACAGATACTTGCTCGTTATAAGTAATTTCTTCTCTTATCAGAAAATGTTCAAATAATGTCTATTATAACATTATCTGAGCCAAACTCAATATACATGAGCCGCGTCTAGCGATAAGGGGTCTTCATGCTTCTGCGTAAAGTGAAACCCCAGTCGAGTATACTCGGAGTTTCCACAGCCCGCATGTATGTAACATATACCCAACTGCACCTCCTGACAAACACAAAACTTAGAAGTAAAGGACCGCTAGTTTTATGACAATATGTATTTAACCCTATCTTAATGAGTAATTTATACTTTTGTCACAAGTTAACAACTCTATTTAAAAAACATATTTTACTTATGGCTTTTTTTCCTATATCTTGCCGTTGTGTTTTCAAAGTCGTCTGCTGAAGGATTGTTGTATGTGGGAAAGGGTTCTATGATATCAGAGGGAGTGTCATTAAAACCCAAAATCGCTCGACGCGGCTCATATTGGTCATATATCAGATCAGCAAAGATAATAGTACGTGTATTTATATTTCTTACTTAATCCGGGTATTCTAATCGTATGAATAATGAGAAATCTGGTAAAACCATAATTGGATAACCGAATGTATCTTATATCATTAGAACTATAAAATTATCCCAAACTCTTGTAGATACTTTTCGAGACTACTTATAACGCCTCTTCAACATTGGAATTTAACATCATTATGATGTTATCATAATATTCTCCCTACCCCCTAATTCAATCAAGAAATATTATCAGTATAAGACGAGGAATAATGGATTTTATTCCGGGGTTTAAGCCTTTCACTTTACAGACAGTCGCCTTATCAGGATGAGAAGATTTTATAAATGTTGTTGTTTATAGGGTGAAATCATTTCCACAATGTTTGAAACGTTTCCCCCCATACAATTAATCAACAGCAGGCGATATATGGAACGTCTCTACAAATGGAAGTATAATTATTTAATGATATAGCTGATACACATTGTTCAAAAAACGTATTTGAACGTCAAATTATATAGATAGATAATTCGCATTTATATTCGAATGTTTTCAAAGAATACACATATTAAATTATCGTTATACGATATATGATGAGAGTTACGTCATTAATCAATTAATCAAGCACTGAATATAAGTTAACAAAGTGTCATAACACGTAAAACAAATAAGCTGATCTCACACGGAAATTCCGCCCCAAAATAGAATCTGAAGTAATTGACTGTTTTAACATAAAGATACAATGGCACTGGGTATTTCTTACTATCATGAATTGCCTTTTATTTATATATTAGATACTGTTCTTACCTTAATGGCGACTTTACAGCTGACGTAGATAAATGTAGCTACTCTTCCCCAAGTTGTCGACCCACCTTGACATATATACTCATCGGCTAATGCTTTAAATCCTTCCTCCGTCGTATTCTGCTCTATCCGTTCGATTATTCTAAAAATTATAATAATACAAATAATAATGATAAAATATTAATAATAATAATAATAATAAAACTAGTCAAAATTAAAGAAATAATAATATTACTAACAGTAATACTACTACTACTACTGCAACTATTATTCCTACTTCTACTACTATTTCTGTTTTGTATTATACTTTTTTTCTAATACTTCTTATACCACTACTACTACTACTACTGGCTGATATTACTACTTCAATTGCTACTACTATTTATAATAATTATACTTATAATGCTGCTGCTGCCTTTTCTGGTGCTGTTGATGATGATGATTATGATTATGAAGCCAATATTGTAACAAACCTGCTTCTTTCCAGCTCAGGACCAATAAATTTGTCAGCTATGTATAGTATCTGGTGAGCAATCTCTTTCGCTTCTCGTGTTGCCTTTACTTTATCCTCACCTAAAATATGATGTAGTGAAATAATATGTAAACGTAGGGTAAATGGCGATACAGAGGGTCAGGAGAGATATGTCTGAGATTCTTATATGTGGAATCAGTTGTGACTGAGTGGATCGAGTGCGGTAACCGGGCGTCCCGTGTTCGATTCCCACTCACGGCGGTCATGGTGAAGTGCTCTTTGGTAAGCCACATATTATAGCCGGTTTAGGTAACAGGTAATTGGTTCAATTTGCTTAATCGATTTGGTCCTTACCTAAGTGAAAAGATATGAGTCGCGTCTCGAGAGTTGTGACACAAAGGGGTATTACATGGTATATCAAAAAGTCATTCGCTTTGTGACTTAGCATTTTATTTCTACTAACTGTGTTGTCTAAGAAATATTCAAACATAATATCTTTGTCTTTCTCCCGCCATTTCCATTACTTGTGAACGCACATCAAAAAGCCGCCCACCCACTCCACTCTCTGAATAGTGTCTGCTATACATATTGCCCGTCTGCCCATCTTCTCCAAGCGTCCCGCTCCACAGACACAGCCCACCTTCTACGAAACAGCCAGCTCGATCACCATTCTCTCCCAAACTATCTCCTCTCTCTCTAGCTCTATTATAAACTGGCAGGGTCATTAGTAACATTGTGACGTAAAAACTCAGGTACATATATGCCATCATTGACATGTGCGTAGCAGGTATATACATAGAGGATATGCCATGAGTGATTATTAAAACTGATAATGAATAAACACGAATAAGATAATCTTTTTATCCCAGAAGGTTTTTTATGAGGCGTATTGCGAATGTACTTGACATTGGCCGGCTTTGGTGCAAAAGTGGCTGGCGTTATAAGGTCAAACCGCTGACGTAACGTCTTTTGCATTGTTTGGTCTCCGATTTTAACTAGGACTTGAGCGTAAGACTGGAAACCAAATTAGAAGTGTCATATGATATTTATGTAATGGGATTCCCAAGAGATGGCTTTTATGTGATAAATTACAGAATCGGGGTCACTATAACACGTCGATAGTTCCAGGTAATTTATGAGTTCCTCTCGAGTTCCCTGTATACTGTATAGCCTATATCATAATAATGAAAGTTTATAGTTAGGTCAGTAATTTTGAGTTATACAATTTTACCTTTGATTTGTTCCAGTTCCTTCATCACCTCTTTATCAGTGACGCCATCGACGTCATCGAGGGTGTCGTCGTTCAATTCTTCGTACAGTACGCTGTACACTATCGGACCTGCTAGCATTTTAACTACTTCCGCATTCATTACATCTCCGTTACTCGCTGAAACCAATAGGAAATAAATACACGAGAGTTGATCCAGAATCGTAATTTAGGTCACTGGTGTATTTACTCATGTCTATTTGTTTATGTTTGTTAAATGATTTTATAACATGAGCGTTTCAAACGCCTTAACCTACTCATTCTAACATATTGAGAACTCACAAAAATCAAAGACGCTGCATTTATCTTTTCACTTATTGTATGTAAAAATCTTCTGGAAAAAAAACGTGTTAAGTTTTTAAGAGGCAGCTGGGACTTTTGATATAACCATTCAAGTCGGACCCCTAAGTTGAAATAGGTTACTGTAAAGAACTGTCCATTTCATGTTTAGTCTAATATAAGTTAGACACAATATATTAATAGCACAATCTGATTGTTCCTTTGTTAACAAATAAATGTGTTATTTTGAAACCATGATATAAATCATTTCAAACAATGCAAGAAAATATGGCCGCCAAGAAAATATGGCCGCCAATTTTCTTTAGATACAGATGAGTTTGTGTGTCAGAATTGGACTCTCGATATAGTTATCATTGGTATACAGCAGCCTTTCTTTTGATTTTGATATGACATGCATCAAGGAGTGTTTTAACTATTTCACGACCTCTAGGTAAAAACGTAGTTGCTACAGACACCCATTCTGTAATTGATAGTGAGTTTTAAAATAGTCTTAAATATTAATCAAAATAAGGCCATAACAAAGTGTTGTTGTGACGTGTATTTATTTAACTTTGGTGATCGGTAAATCCTTGTCCAAATGTTATCCGTGATCTGCAGTTGGCCTCATGCTGGTAGCACTGTTTGTGCTTTGGCTTGTTTTACAAAGTGGACTTTTGCCGATTTATAGTATTTGGGAATGGGTTAAAAAGAATTTATAATATAAAGGTTGTATATACTTACAAGTTGAGCTTGTGTTCTGCATAGTTTGATTTTCCCCCTGGTTACTCTATAAACTGGTTCTGTTAACTGGACAATGTACACGCTTTTATTTTCGACAAATTACAGAAAGTTTTTTTTTTAAAGATTCAAGATTCAATATCACTTTAATCAGCAACGTACACTTTACAAAGTTTCTAGTTAAATACACATGTATTATATGATTTATAATATACAGATAAAGTCCAGACAGTGCACACTGTTAATTCAACAAATATACCAAACACATATGAATTGGGGTAGATTTCCAATCTTCTTTATTTGTTTATTATTTTGGGGGAAAACCCAACTTAACTTTTCATTCCATAATGGGTTATGTAATACATGTACTAGTCATTCACCTTTTATAAACTGGGTATATAATTACGTACGTTATCAAAATACATGTTTATAAATAGAATTTCGTGCATTCGACAATGACTGTATAAGCAAAATGATTATCAGAAATTTTAAAAAAAAGACAATAAGTGTTACGCTTTTTTAGAATGGATTATTTAAACTTGCTCGTTCGAAATCCATTTTGTTCTGAAAATTTGATACGGGTGTAACGTGTATTAATATTAGTATGGGTCGATGAGCAATAATACATTTAAACAATGATAAGTAATTAAAGGTTGGATTGCCTTGTCCGCGGTTCATGAACTTGATCGCAAAATGAATGTAATTAATACAAATCAGCTTGAGTATAAACAATGTGAAAATAAAGTCATGAACAAAGGTCCAAAGCTATACAAGCCTATCACTGAGCCTATAGCAATCTAACCCAGCTATAGCTCAACCTGTCGCTAAGCCTTTAGCAATCTAACCCAGCTATAGCTCAACAGCACCGGCAGTAGATTCTTGTATCTCAGTGGAGTGCCTGCATATGCTACCTTTCAAGCTAAGATGAACTAGTTCACTGTTCGCCTAACCACACCACTCTACTACGATAGCAATTTACAAAACAAACCACCTCGATCTGACGGAATTGATTTCCCGCTTTTTAAAGTGAGTTGACTCCTGAACGATCAAGAGAGATGTGTCGTATTCCGTGTAAATTCGCATTTGCTATACTAACCGAGGCTTGATATCGGCATGGATGGTACGGTGCATAATAGGCGCAAATAAAGTCCATGTTGTAAGAAGCTTACGTAAGGAGACCAAGCATATCTATGAGAAACCCTCTAAATTGAGTTCTAACGATAAACAAATGATAACAAAAACAAAAATACTTTGAGTGTTTACTCTATATAATCATGAATGAAGATATGACTATTTTAATATATACTGCATGTAAACAACTAGAGAATTTACCTTAGAATATGATTTCAAGTGTCGATTTGATCATTAACAAAAAGGGGTTACAATATGACATTTTTACTTATTTTAATCAAATAGTTTACCATGGTTCTCTTTAATTATCACCTGAACCTACTTTTTGGTAAGAATGGCATAACTTGCCGCTATACATGTATCAATTCAGATGAGCATGTCCATCAGCACAGTCACGGTTTCTAAACAGTTGATATACACAAGACGGGGACGTAGACAATTGAACTTGGTATGTAACCACACACTATCATGGATTTTACGGGGGTACAACTGAGTCATGCATAAACAACATAGTACTCGTAGGTCCAAATCAACCTGCGCATCCGTACAACCTGATCACGATATAATCACTATTAAGACTGGTGGATTCTAAAGACTAAGAACATATTTACCAAAGCTGATCTGCAAACACACCGTTGACACTGCCAGATTGTACCTTTTCGCATGAACAAACGCCCTCGACCAAGCAGATTGGATACTATATATACATGAGCCGCGTCTGAGAGGTCTTACCCCCCGTTTGTCCATCTGCATATATAACTTGTGATCATCGCAGGTGTCGTCGTATGCCATTAGTGGATGCACCCGCCCCAGGGATATTTTCTATGGGGCAGTGGACACGTGTTTTTGTAACTGATAATCCCTTTTGTTTTTAATGTTTCCTGCGGAAGGCTGATGACGTGTACACCGATGACGTGTCACCGATTTGTCGACGCTTGTGTAGTTAAGTGTGCCATGTTTGTGTAGCTTGGAGTTTCTAACGGTGTGTTAAATACACAGAAAAAGACGAAATATATCCGCAATAATGTTGAAAGCAGCATAAAGCATCGTTCAGACAAATTGATGATTGATTTATGACATTTTCAAACTGAACATGAACATAAAATGACCTAGTCCGAGACTTCTCTGACCCTAAAAGCAAAATGAAATATCAAAACTCGTAAAAAATGCTGTTTAGGGTCAGAGAAGGCTCGGACTAAAAATGACCATGCAACGTCGAAAAGGTTGATGCACAGGCGTCCGAATTTTTATTATAGCAAAAAATGCAGAAAAGTACACATTGTCTCGGTAATTTTCTCAAAAAATCTCTATATTGTCTATACACTTTGATAATCAATATCATTTCACTAACCCTAACCCTAACCCATGGACGACATATAGTTACAATATAGAGGGACTATTTATAGTAACTCGTACGGGATTCCCCAAATTATAACGATCATTTTATCATAGTGTATAGACACTATATTCGGACGCCTGTGATGTATGGTATGACGTTTTTACAAATGTATCACAATGGAGAACTTCCACAAATAGTGTTGGTCCGTCTCTACGATGGCACTGAGTTGGGCATGTGTATGTTTTTATTTATCTCGTGCGCAC
>JAUELF010270749.1:0-10878 GCA_031471495.1 Clinocardium nuttallii | reverse complement strand
CCATTCAATTATAGAGATTTTCTATTTTTTGACAAAATATGTTCAATGTCGTCTGCTGCAGAATTGTTGTATGAGGGTATTTAGGGTTATACCTATAAATTGTTGATATATACTGGTAAGAGCCTTTCAGATTGCTTCACCCTTTCACACTTACATAACTGTATATATCTAGATATTAAAAGTATGAAAGGCGTTCAGAACATTTCTCTATTTGCTACAATGTTGTCACGAGTTGTCTGTTGAATAAATGTGATAAAATTTGAAAGTTTATTAACAAATGGAGATTTATGTAACCAGACTATCAAACTTAATATTGTGTGTTACCAACATACTAGATAATACAATTATTTGTTTCAGAAACTTCAAAAACAAATAATTTGTACAGCATTAAATTTAGTCTGACAAGACTAAGAGAGTTTGCCTGAAGTGAGAGCCAAAGAAAACACCTGCTTCTCAGTTGACTTATAGGGGTTAACACTATAGGACAGCCAGACAATCACTCATCCATGTCCTCGTCTGTAGGGTCAACACTACAGGACAGCCAGACAATCACTCATCCATGTCCTCGTCTGTGTCTGTGGCATATACTTGGCAAAAGCTCTAAAGTTGCTCTTAAGTTCTGATTTATAATCAAGTCGAAACCTGGCAGGCTATGCTGCGACAGCTCTCGTCACATAAAAGGTTGAAATGTATCTGGCCTTTTAATTGTGTATGTATATGTTTCATTTGGTAACATGAGACAGTTTAATGAGAGGGTACTTACCCCAATTTGGTATTATAAAGCAACCCACCCCTTCACACAGTTTCTAGCAGGCGACTTTGAAAGCATCTTGGCTAAAATATGAAAAAAATATCTATAAATGGGCGGGCTTGCGAGAAAACCAACATAATGGCATCTGTGTAATGTATCGACCAGATCAGCCTGTGCTGTCTGTGCAGACTGATCAAGGCCAACACATTCCGTCTCAGGGGGATAGAGGTATAGACTAATGATTCCTGAAACAGAAAAAATGTGTCTGTCTGGGTAAGCCTGCGCGGCATGCTTAGGCGGATCAGGGTCGACATTTTACACAGAGTCCACAATTTGTTGGTTTCTCACGAGAATGAAAGAATAATTATTTAATCAAGTTGAAAACATTGTGGCAAAAAGTGAAATTGCTCAGTACGATAGTCACTTAGATAAGAAGATATTATTGCCTTAAAAATATTTTTGTACATCGTATTGCGTTTTCATGTAAAAAGGTTAATGGTACATGTATACCTTGCCGTTGGTAACATGACTTTACATGAGAAAGTTTAATGAGCCGGTTTTACCTTAATTTGGTGTAATTAACAACTTCACCAATACATTATGATGTCCCTTACCCTTTGAAAAGTAACAAAAATTACACTAGCATTAACTAATTTGAGTTAATTAACGTTTTCTCACATAAAACAAATCTGCAGCAGACAACTTTGAACATATTTGGTCAAATGAACACATTTAAAGTAAAGAATATGGAAATTATAAATAATAAATGAAAACATAATTATTGAAAAAAGTTGAAAACATTGCAAGAATGGAGAAATGGCTTCTTTTGCCACAATATTGTCACGTCTGCTGCAGAGGCATCAGAAAGCGTCTGTATGTTGGAAAGTGTTGAATAATTGCATTCCATCAAAAGTTAAAATGGGTGTAGGAAATTAACAAGCATGAGACTTAGATTGTTCTGACTCATCTTGGTGACACGTCGTTTGAAAGGGACATTAATTTTGTTTTTGTTTTTCTGTAGGTTACCTTATTCCTTTCCATTCCAAAATGTGTAGACACTATTTAACCATTTGAAATTTTCCCACATACAACAGATATGAAGCAGACGATTTTATAAACATATCAGTAACATTACCAATGATTTGAATCTGATTATTTGAAAGTATAAATATAAATAAAGTTGAAAACATTGTGACAAAGGGATGAATTACTTTCTATATTGATCAGGAATCCACCGGCTGAGTGGTAAGCGTCAGGGATTTGAAACAGGGCATCCCGGGTTCCATACCTAGTCGCGTCACGGTGGAGTGCCCTTGGGCAAGGCACATTTTCTAGCCTTGTACTGGTTTGTTTACCCAGGGATCATGAATAATCCATTGTCTGTATTGTCCAGCTTATCCCAGAGCCTATGCAGACAAGTGAAATTTTGTAGGAATTTTTGAAAAATCATATTTCGCCACCCCTGGAAATAATGTTGAAAACGGCATAAAACCCCAATGAAAATAAAATAATAAAACTACTATATCTGATAAAGGTTTTCAATTTATTTGCCTCTATAGTCATCTATATATAGTATGTTACTGCAGAATTGCTGTTTGTTGCGATATAGTTTAATGTAATACAATTTGAATGATCTTTTAAGGGTGCAATCTTTTAACTAAATAATAGACATATTATCCAAAACAGGGTTCAAACTTTAAATTTGTACATCATCAGCTAAGGGAAACAACTCTTTATTCTCCTTATTCATTATGTGTAAACAATTTTTAAAATCTAAGAAAAAGTTACCAAACAGTTTATTTAATGTTAAATTCTATGACTGGATTTTTACACAAATTGCCATCAAGGAGAAAGATGAGTTTATACCTTATGTACCATTTCCCTCATAGAACAACTCGGCATCAGACCACTGTAAACATTGGCAAATTTATGGAAAATCTATATAAAGGAAGGTTCCATTATTGAAAAAAGTTAAACACATCATGAAGAATTTCTCATTTTGTCATAACGTTTTAAAAATACGTCTGCAAGTAGTATGGTTAAGAGTTTATAAAGTATTAGACAATGAATATTGGTGCATCATTATCCATGGTCATGTCTTTGAATAATAAAGTCTTGTTTATATTGTGTCTAGACCTCCAAACATTGCCCAATTCCTTTGTGACTTTATTCTTTTCTTTTGGTCATGACCTTACATGCTGAAGAGACATTCAAATAAATAAATCAAAACCAATAATGATTCATAATCATCTCTGACTTTATTCTCATCTTTTTGGTCTTGACCTAGCATGCTGAAGAGACATTCAAATAAATAAATCAAAAACAGGTAACTGATTCATAATCAGGTGGGGATGTCTTGATGAACATGTTGATTAACTTCATGATTTAAAATAGATATAGCCATTATCTGATTTAACCCTTTCCCACATACAGGACAGTGACTGCTTTATTATTTGACAACTTTGCAGCAGACAACTTTTGAAAACATTATTACAAAAGGAGATATTGTTTCTTATAGTGAGCAATTTTTCATTTTGTCACCATGTTTTCCAACCTACTCGATAATAACTTATTCTTTCATATCTAGAGATTATACATATACATATATTAACTTTGATATGTCCAAAATGGTCTGCTGAAGATTTGATGCAAGTGGAAAATGGTTTGACCTTTTTAGATCTTTTCTTTACAGAACATCTGAACTAATAAAGTTGGATATATCAGACTGCTCAATCAGCGTGTAACTTTGGATAATTGTAGTTATATACATTGCATAACAACAAAAAATAGTCTCTTAACTGTGAGGTAAAAATCCCTTTTCAAAGAAATGATCAATAGTTTTCTGCATCAAAATTCAATAAAAATGATAATAATTAAGGAACAGGGTTAAAACATTTCAACAATAGATAACAAATACAACAAAATGATCAAATGATTAGAGAAAAAACAACGGTTATTGTTATTGACTGATTGGATTTTGACCCGTCCCCCTTCCCACTTGGAGACGCATATTGTGACACAACTGCAGCAAAAGATTTTTATGAAAATATTGTCATGATAAACAATTTCTCCTTTTGCCACAAAGTGTTCAACCCCAATTTAATAATCAATATACATTCAAGTACTATTAGAGATAATTCATATGTTTGCCTTGATCAAAGTGGTCTGCAGGGATATGATGCATACAGTTTATAATCATACCGTAATTAGGCATTTCAATAACCAAAGTTACCCAAGATTTCTTCTCCAACAGATTGCAACTCTTAGAGGATATCTAAATAAATCAAATAGTTTGTCACAGCCAAACTTTATGACATGGCATAAAACCTAGTTATTTGTAGGGCATTTGGCATAACAACAACTTTACTACATAATCTGTTACCACATAAGCTATATCTTAAGAGTGGTCTATTGCTCTGAAATACCTTGGGGGGAAATAGTATAGTTTGAAAATCATTGGGAATATATATTTGCGTTCTAAACATTGTGGATAAATGACATATAATTGTTTGTCTTAAGAAATTTTTCCTTTTCTGCAGAATGTTTTTGAAAGATGTGTGTTAATCCATGCAGCTAATTGCACCTTTCAGGAAAAGGATTGCAAGCTGGCATTGTCCAAATTACACATATTTGAAATTGTAGCCAAATATTTAAAGACGACGCTTTTCTTGTTTAAGTTTAGATCAGTTCTACATTTAAAGTCGTCTATGTGGAAAAGCAGCCAACTAGTTGCTTGGGAAGATTGTTGTGTGGAGTACTGGTGTGAGAAAACCAGGAATCACATGAGTAGGTCAACTGGCCGCCTTGATATGACTGAGAAATTGTTAAAAACGGCGTTAAACCCCAATCAATCAACATTTATTCATTTTACATTGATCGCGAAATAAACTTAATTTAAGGTTATGTGTAAAACACTAAGCTCAATATCTGCTACCAAGATCGAGATTTTACTTAGTGCTCCTGGCATTTGCATAGAAAAATACCAAAGGAAGAAACCGCTCTCGTTACAGGATTCCAACCTGAGGGTCCCTTTAGTATGAGTGGCGGACACTCTTCCATTGCGCCACTGTTTTACCCACAGATCTACATGTTAAAAGATGTCTGCTGTAGTCATCTATATCAGGGAAATTTAAGGTTATAGGATTTTGAAAACATTGTGGTAAAAGGAGAAATTGATCATATTGAGCAATTTCTCATGTTGACACATTATATTATCAACTGAATTAAATAATTAGAAACATTATACAGTATTTTTTTATATTTTTACCGAGATGTTTTCAAAGTCCCATGTGGGAAAGGGTTAAAAGATTAGAAAAGGAAGGAAATGGAGAGATTATTAAAGTCGCTTGTTTCATTTTGTAGTATTATAGTTATAAATAGCAATATTTCTGATATAGTATAACTGTGCCACACCACCCGTAAACCAATCCTTGAAGGTTTGCAATAATAACCCTTTTCAACATATAGATGCATCTGCAGCAGATGAATTTTGAAAACATTGTGACAAAAGGAGAATTAGCACCCAGACAAAGATAACTTATAAAGCATTTCAGCCAAGCAGAACAAATTGGTTGTGATGGCAATTCTCAATGTGCTACAGTTTATTCAGAGCCAACTGCTCATAAAATATCCTAATTATCTGGTGAATGGTTAACGGGGATTGAAACACACCTGGCACAAACCGTATTGATCCCTGGCTAGGTTGGATCATTAGTTGTATGATATTGCATTGCAGATTTTGTAACTGATCTGACCCACTCTTGGCATGTACATAATGTTATTGTGTCCTTTTGTTTCATTGTACATGTTAAGGAATCTACATGGTTGCTTTGGTCAGTGTGCAGGGATTGAGACCCAGTATCCGTAACCCTTTCCCACATACAACAAATATGCAAGCAGTTGCCTTTGAAAGCATCCTGGTAAAAATATAAAAAAAATCTCCATAAATGAGAGTTCATAATGACTATATTAACCCTTTCCCTCATATATACACTTTCTGACACCTCTGCAGGAGACGGTGTTTTGAAAACTTTCTCCTTTTGCCACAATGTTTTCCGCTTTTAGTCATAGGTTATCCATTCAGTTATAGAGATTTTCTATTTTTTTTTACAAAATATGTTCAAAGTCATCTGCTGCAGAATTGTCGTAATTGAGCCGAGCCCCCCGGTAGCTTAGTCGGTAGCGACACAGGCTGTCATTTCAGGGGTTGTGAGTTGTGAATCATGGCTCGGCTAACTTTCTTTTCGACATTTGACAAATTTTCAATGTGACATGCGTCATTCTTCTTCCAATGAGCTAAGTCTATGAAGGAAAGCAGCCAGTTGCTTGGGAAGATTGTTGCGTGGAGTACCATGAGTAGAGGAAATGGCCGCTGTGATATGACTGGCAAAATGTTAAAAACTGCGTTAAACCCCAATCGATCATAATTATGAGGGAAAGGGTTAAATAGAGTTGAAAACATTGTGGCAAAAGGAGAAATTGTTCTTCTTGAGCAATTTCTAGTTTTGCCACAATTATTTCAAAAGTAGTCTGCTGCAGATGCGTCAGAAGTGTGTCTATGGATGGGAGTTCAATACCTTCTTTTGGTGGTCATGATGGAGTGCCACAGATTTGCCATGAAGGCGCAATTGTCCTAGTCCTGGGTACTCTAGGGATTAAAGAATATATACATACAGACGCTCTCTGACTTCTAGGCAGCAGACAACTTTTGCAAACAATGTGGCAAAAGGAGAAAATGCTCATAACAAGTAATTTCTCCTTTTATCACAATGTTTTCAACTATATCCAATAAATGAACTCTCATTTATAGAGGTTTTCAATATATTTTGCCTTGATATTTTCAAGGTTGTCTGCTGCAGTGTTAAAATCAATAGTTTGTTGTTTGTATAGTTTTTGAAAAATATACTGATTTGAAATGATTCAATAAGCAAGAAATGTTAATGTTTATTTGGATCATTGGTCATTAATTGTTATAAAGTGGACTAATATGTAACTCTGATATCAAATAACTTCTTTCTATTGTATCATGTATAAACCGGGACATGATTCTAATAAAACAGGTGTTAACCGTTTCCCTCGTATAGACGCTTTGTGACGCCTCTGCAGCATACGGCTTTTTGAAAACATAGTGACAAAAGAAAAAATTGCACAAAACGTGCAATTTCTCCTTTTGCCACAATGTTTTCCACTTTTAGTCATAGGTTATCTATTTGATTATAGAGTTACTATGTTTTGACAAAATATGTTCGAAGTCGACAGAATTGTCACATGAGCGAAAGGGTTAAGCTTTCCCTTTTCCACATACAATACTTCTGCTTCAGACGACTTTGAAAAACAATGAAAGAATAATTTATTGAATCAAGTTGAAAAGATTGTGCTCACGGCAAAAGGTGAAATTTCTCATAATGTTTTCAAATGTTGTCTGCTGCAGAGAGGTCCGAAAGCGTCTGTATGTGGGAAGGGTTTACACAGTTGATCAAATGACTTGCATTTTTTCAAACCAATCCCCCCCTCTGAGTGGGAGGTCATGGGTTTTAAACCCCGGTCGGGGGCATACCAAAACTTTAAAAATGGTGGTAATTTAACTGCTTTCCCTCCTTGGCTCTTGATCAGGGTTGTAGAGTAACCATAACAACCAAGTTACTGGTGTCATGATAAATGGACCAGTTAGTACTGGAAACACTGTGATATAACTGAAAAATTGTTGAAAGTGGTGTAAAACACAATGCAACCAACCAATCAATCAAACTTACTATTGTCCTTTGACTGAGTGGATAGCTGCCCTTGTCCGTCACGATGGAGTGCCCTTGTCAAAGGCATATTTACAAGCCTAAATTCTCCATAGTTATGTAACCACTGCATCTCCTAAGTTCGTGATTCTAAACATTAAAACAACCCATAACCAACCAATAATTTAAATTATAATCAATCTTATGACATCAGAAACTATTTAAACACTTCTCATTTCACTTCTTAACCTAGGATGATCTGGAAATGTTGATGGTCTCTACGATAAATCATCCAGTAATCATAAATATTAGTGTTCTGTCACAGTGTTATCACTGAAATATTGCTGAAAAAGTTGTAAACACCACCAATCAAACATTAGTTGGATTGGATCAATTCCAATTCAATTCTCCAATGACCCAATTAATAGATTGTAAAAATGTCATGAAATTTGATAACTTGTTAAAACCAATCACTGTTAACTTCAGTAATTGAATATCATAAAGAATGTCATTGTTTCCCACCTGTAATTTATGATTGACAGGTTAACATACACATTGTGATGTGTCAAATTAAAAACAGTTTTAACTCATTATTAACTCATTTCCCATTCCTTGACACTGAGGTCTTTAACCCCCAAATGGTCAAAGGTTTTCATATGGCATCTGTTGCAAAGATCTCTAAACAAGCAATTTGCAGTACTGATGTCTCTGGAAAGATCTAGGCAAAAGTATAGGAAAATGACTTAATTTTTTAGCTCACCAGTGAGCACAAAGTGCTCAAGGTGAGTTCATGTGAACCCTTTTATCCGGCGTCCTGCAAGATCTTCTCCTCAGTAACCAGTGGGTCAATTGGGCTGAAACTTATCAGAAACATCGATCCTCTCAATGACTTCACCAGAATTCCTTCAAACTGTTGGGATCCATGCAGAATTCTAGTTTCCATGGCAACCAAACTAAAAAATCTTCAAAATTCTTCTTCTCCCGAACTGGTTGGGGATTTTCAAATAATATTGTAGAAATGTTCCTTGGATGACCCTCTATCAGATTCCTTCAAGCCATGTTGATTGGTTGAAAACCATGGTTGCAAGGGAGGAGGGGCTATTTTGTCTTTTATGGCTATAGTGAAAACTTCAAAAACATCTTCTCCTCCGAAAGTGTCTAGCCAATTTTCAAATAATTTTGTAGAAATGTTTCTAGGGTAACAGAATTCCTTAACAGATTCCTTCAAGCCACTATGGGCGCCAGGGGGCGGGTCTTATATGGCTAAAGTGAAAACAAATAAAATCAGGGGAGCGATCCAGGGCCATCGATCTGTGTTGTTTAACTATTTTGAATCATATTAAAAAAAACCATTGCAATTTCTTGAATTTGCTACAAATGTTTCTACGGTCATATGCTGCATTTAACATTCTCCCAGATACAATAAATCTGCATCTAGACCAAAAAAGTCAAAATCTGTATATGTATGATGAAAGCAGAAATACTGAAAGGAGATGAATTAAAACATTGTGACAACAGTTTTCTGCTGCAGATGATTCAAAACGTGTTTTAAAAGGGTTGCTTAGATTTCAAAAATAAAAAGGGAAGTTTCAAAAAGAGTGACTCTGCTTTCATTAAATATATTTAATTCACCTGATTGCTGGATTTTCTTTGTCCAACATGAAAGTTGATAGCTTTATCCCAGGTTTTTTGCATGAAATCTTTCACTTCAATTTCAATTTTAAATATCTTTAAGTTATTACACTACAATTACATTTCTATTAAATTTCCCCTTGAAAAAAAAATTATGACCAAACCCGTAATTTAACCCTAATTTTCCCTCAAACGACAATTCTGCAGCAGACGACTTTTAACCTATTTTGTCAAGAACTGGAAAATCTCTATAATTGAATGGATAGGATAACCTATGTTTTAAAGTAGAAAACATTGCGGCAAAAGGAGAAATTGCACGTTTTGTGCAATTTCTCCTTTTGTCACTATGTTTTCAAAAAGCTGTCTGCTTGACGAGGCATCTATATGAGGGAAAGGGTTAACAATTAAAGCTTTCCCATGTGTAGACGCATTTTGACACATCTACTGCAGACGACCTTTGTGGCAAAAAGAAGAATTCTGTCAATTTTGCTGAAGTTCAATGAGCGAGTAACAGCAGCCAGTTGTATGGATCCGAAAGACTGTTGTTTGGAGTACTGGTGTGAGAAAGCTAGGTAACTCATTGGTAGGTGAACATGCTGCCATTATATGACTATAAATTATTTTTGAAAGTGGCATTAAACCAAAATCAGTAAGAAGACAGAACAGTTAATATAAGCCTTCTTACACAGAATGAGTCTTCCTAATTTGACTGTAGTTCACTGTAGTTTATTGTAGATTGAAGGATAATGAGACTAAATCTTTAATACAATCAATAGATTTATTGTATGGGTCTCCAGATACAAATCTTAGTTTATGGGCGGTCAGAATGAGGAAATCCAGGGTTAATCTCTGCCCTCATAGAGATGCTTTCTGACGCCTTTGCAGCAGACGGCTTTTTGAAAACATGCCAACAAACGAAGAAATTACTCATGAAGAGCAATTTCTCCTTTTGTCACCATGTTTTCAACTCTTTTCAATTATTCTTGGAACCCAGGGGAAAAGTTATAATACCTTCATTGATTGGATAATATTTAAAATAGCAAAGTATTTGAAAATAGGGGTATTATAACTTCCCTCCTGGGTTCTCAGGGTTTTTGGGGAATTGCATTACAACTAATGTGCATGTAGGCATCATGATAAAATGTTAAATTTGTCTCCTACCATGAACATGCAGTGATTTAAATGAAATACTGCTTGTTGAAAGAAGGCAGGGTAAATTACCATTTAACCCTTTCCCACTTACAGAAAATATGAAGCAGACAACTTTGAAAATGCTTAATAAAAAAAATATGGAAAATCTCTTTAATTATTGTTGATATAATTACTGAAAAATGTTGAAAACATTGTGGCAAAAGGAGAAATTGCTCGTTTGGAGCAATTTCTCGTTTTGTCACGATGTTTTTAAAAGTCCTCTGCTGCAGATGCGTCAAAATGCATCTATAAGTGGGAAAGGGTTAAAATTAAGTAAATTTCAAATTAACTGTACAAAAGACGGAGTTGCCTATTTGATATTTTTGAGCCAATTAAATCACAGAAATACAAACTTTTGGAGCATCAATACGACAAGTGAAGATCAAGATCCGCATGAGGCCTATAGCTATGCACAATGTGATCAGAATCTTTACCATCAAATCTAATAGTTGTGACCAAAACCTGCTTTAACAAGATATCTTTGACCTTTTCCCTCATATAACAAGCCGAGCCCCATTAGCTCAGTCGGTAGCGACGAGGGCTGTCAATCCAGGGGTCGTGAGTTCGAATCCCGGC
>JAUELF010270738.1:0-10878 GCA_031471495.1 Clinocardium nuttallii | reverse complement strand
GATTTTATCCCAGTATTATGATTCTAGTATTTCAAGACATCTTTTGGACAGTTTTTAAACTTTGACTATATTATCAGCTGTCTGTGGTTCAGCACCGTTAACGTCAATGACCAATACATACTATCTAGAGAACACTTTTGAATTAGGCATCACAAGGGATAAATACATTATATCTAGAGAAAGATTGTTCTTAAGTTTAACTAATATCATTGTATTGGAAAGGGGGCTAAAGAGAAATAAAATCAAGTCAAGGCTCAATTATACCTGCAATCATAAATTATTTGTTAATCGTATCGCTAATCTTAAGACGGCATTTAGCGCCTATATACGACAGGAGAAATATCGCTACAATGTAACAATGCTTACAATTTCGGTTAAAAAATGTACGGTATACCTTCCCCACATATGGTGTGAAAGTGGATTACAAGATAGATATCTGTCAGGTTGTCGGATAACAGCGCCACCCACAGGGTTATTTTATCTCGGATATCTCGGATATCTCAGATAGTCTCATCTTAGTTACGACTTGTACAAACGCTGGTCAGTTTTAAAATAGTGTTGGGAAAAGATAATCTATTAATTAACGTACTTATTCTCTCGTTTATCCAAAATGTCCTCTTTGTTTAAAGAATGAAGCATGGTTTCTCATTTCGTCTGAAACTTAAATGTTCTGTCTTCAAGAAACTGAATAACTTTCTACCGGTGATGTTCATGAGGGAAAATAGTAGGATGATTAGCGTATCTAGTATTTGAGGAACCGTTTACTTCATTGATAATGTTGAGTCTTCTTCCGGGAAAAAATAACATTTGAAGAATAAAAATAAAATATCAGAACAAGTGAACGTAGAAGTTCTGATTTGAAAAATAAATAAATAGTGTTTAAAAAAGATAAATTGTTCATCTTAAGTAATGTCTTCAACAATGTTTCCAACAAGAGTGGACTGTAAAGTTAATCTTCGTTTGTATGTGGAAGGATTGAAGGTTCATAAAGATGGCTCACTATCGTTACTCCTTATTAGTGGATACCCGCGGTCAAAATGGCAACACGTCTCAGTGTTTTGGGGATATTTTTATTTTGTTTTATCGGTAGGAATGTTTTCTTTTTTTTCTGTCATTTTCATTACTTTCTGATATCAAACAAAAACACGTAATATTGCAAGGCAGAGGATCGATTTTGTAACTTAGTTAAGTCGTGGAATAAAACAGACCTTCAATTTTGGGATGTGACAATAAATGACGATTAAGACGTTTCTCCACATATAATAATTTTACAACAAACAACTTTGAAAACATCTTTGCAAACATGACACATCTCATTAAATAAAAGAACAATGACTCCATAATCATTGAATAATGTTTAAAAACCAGCTGGTCGCCACAATGTTTTCAAATAACGTCTTTTGTAGATTCGTCAAACGGGCGTGCATGTAAGAAAGTGTTAACATAAATTCATATGGAAGAAACATTTCTGATAGGACTGTAATATCACACGTAAAACCTTTTGACACATACAATAAACTGATTCGACTTCGTAGTGGTGTAGGCTGATCTTAACCCTAATTCCTGCTGGGCGGCTGGCTTGCTTTTGCGTTGTATGGGTTTGTTCACTCTCATTAACATCGGATCAAAATACTGTACATATATTTGATCGGACTACAACGCCTCGAAAATGACCTTACCCACACTTAAATAGTTCAGTTTTTATGTCCAATGAAATCGCGCGATACAACAGAAAATCGGATGCGCTCACTCTTCTTTGCCAAACACACAGGATAAGGATTTGTTCTTTGGTCGACAATGATGTAGACCAAGATTAGACGCACGAAAAAACAGGTTGATCTTGGTCTATACCTTTTGGCAAACGGTGTGCTATGTCATGCAAAGTAGTATATGAATATGTTTCGATACATGTCGGTGTTATATTCTGAAAGAAAAACCCAAACAGAGTCGATCTACATAGAGCGAGGTCAACATTTCTATTTATAGAACCATGCATTTACAGACGCAATATTCCTACAGAAAATATCTGTAGCAGACAACTTTTGAAAATATTATGGCAAAAAAAAAGAGTAGCTAGTAGCTCACCAGTAGCATTTTCTTCTTTCGCCACAATGCTTTCAACTACATTTAATGATTTAACTTTCATTGTGTTTAGACTATTCAAAGTCGTCTACTGCAGATTTTCCGTGTGTGGGAAAGTTCCCATGTGGTAATAAACGAAGCTGTTATGAGTTATCATACATTTTCAGATTTGGGCTTTTCCCAGTCATTTAAAGTGGATATCAATACAGATGGCACATACGATGTAAAGATTAACGACACAATATGGCTAAGGAGTGCTCCATCATTCTTCAATAAAGATCATCAAAGATGGAGTACAGAAGGTGAGTGATAACATTCAAAACCACAGATCTGTCTGGAATAACAACTTCTATAGAAGAAGGGGCGGGGCTATTTTGTCTGATCAAAATTACATTTATGCAACACCCTTTAATATGAAAACAATAATCAGCCAATTATCTATATATTCGTCTGCTAAAAAGGGGAAACATATGGACAATTTTGATTGTTTCTTTAACTAAATAAAGAGTTGAATCACTGTAGGAAAAAGAGAACGTTCTCTTGCTTAGCAACGTCTCTTTTACTAATAAAGATTTCTGTATAGACTCATACAGAGGCGGCGACTGAATCTAGATACATTTCAACTTTTCAAGCTATTTTTCAAGAAGCTTTATTTGTACAAACCGTTACTTGATTAACGCTAAAACTAGTATATGGTAGTAGACACGCCAATTGTACTACATTTCGAAAGTCGTTTGCTGTAGATGCGTCACATGCGTATACAGGTGAGAAAAGGAATCCAGATCGCAAGGCGAGACACATATGTACTTTCTTTGTTTTCACACAGATTCCCAAAACAACTCGCTCGTTCTTCAAAGTATAAGTTACCGCTCTGATATGAACAGCAGACGACATAAATTCAATGAAACAAGCTTCCATTATACGTTCGGCAACACGTCAAATGTCGTCATAGCGTCTATCAAGATTTTTCCAGACGACAAATACATTCTCTTTACTCAGGTAATAATGACTTTTTGGTTGAATTTTCACATATATATTGCCCCTTTCCTCTTCCAGAAACATTTTGATGCATCAGTAACAGACAGCTATTGAAAACATTGTGACAAATCCTACTGCCTCAATATTTTGAACACGTTTAAATAATTACACTTTTATTAAAAGGGATGTTCAAAATCATCTGCTGCACGGTTAGTATATATAGGAGAGGGTTCTTATACCTCCAAATGAAACACACTACCTGAGCCGTCCCGCGAGAAAACAAACATAATGGCATCTGCGTAATGTATCGACCAGATCAGCCTTCGCTGTCCGCGTAGACTGATCCGGGCCGATACATTCCGTCTCCGAGAAACAGAGGTATAGATAAATGATTCCTGAAACAGAAAATCCACAGAAGGTGAAACATGTCTCTCTGGGTTAGCCTGCGCGGCATGCTCAGGCTGATCAGGGTCGATGCTTTACGCACTGTTGGTTTTCTCGCGAGACTGCTCATCTATATATTGTCCCGATTAGGTGACCTGTCGGGGCGGAGCTTACTCTGTTTTATTCTTATACGGTCATTGTCTGTTTTATTTAAATGTAAAGTGTGTGTTTATTATATGGTCACCTGTATGGAAAGGGTCAGTCAGTTTATTCCCACATCCTATTCTTTTTGCCGGGCAACAGCCAGACATGCTCTACAACCGGTAATATAAAAATGAACCCCTTTGTCGCCATTGGGATTAATATATTCGACCTCATACTCCCCATGGTGACACCATGATCACCAGGATACATGGACCGGTTTGTTTTCAAAGCATAAGTTGTAGTGGTGAATGTCCACCCTGGGAGCGGGAGACAATGGTTCAATCCCCGGTCAAGTACCATACCAACGACATTGATATGGTACAAATAACTTCTCTTCTATGCGCTCATGGTTGTGGGGAGCTTGACGACTGATGCATGTCGGTCAGTATATATCATACCGGAAGCTCTGGTTGTGCACCAAGGAAGCGCGGTGATATAACTGACATACTGTTGACTCCGGCGTTAAATACCATTCCAACACACACTCAAAGTAAACGGTTCTGAAATACTTTACCAGATAAACAGCTTAATTTGGAGCTAACCAAGTAATTAACCATCAACTTTGTCAAATTAGAACTAACGTGTACTACCTATTTTGATATTAGACATATGTGACAGCAGCCGACAATACCTCACTCAATGATATTGGAGTTTATAACCAAACGATAGCTGGGTTTCCGAATTTCCAAGTAGCTGATGCAGACGAACCATTGGGCTTCCTGTCGTACGGAGGATATATGTTTGGAGACACGGATAAAACTACAGGAACGTACGTTATGATTACCATTTGAGTCTTTCCCACATACAACAAATCTGCAGCAACCGACTTTGAAAACAACTTGGCAAAATGATGAAATTCTCTATGAACTTAGGTAAAAATACTTGAAAGGGTTGAAAATATTGTGACAAAAGTAGAAATTATTCACAATGAGCAATTTCTACTTTTGCAATGATGTCTTCAAAAGTTGTCTGCTGCAGGAGTCAGAAAGCATCTACAAGTTGGAAAGGGTTATTTTCTCTGGATGTCCATCTTTTTTCCGAATCCTTCAAAAGCATTATTTTGCAGATAAATGGGCTAACTTAACAAATAAATAATAACAGACAAGTTACCTTATTGCAAAAACAAGAAAAGCAATTATAGGAGTTTTACAAACTAAGTTAAAATAAAACAAAAGTACCTTCCTAATTATTTATTCTGAAATATTGTTAAATTAATCAATTTTTCTGGTATGATATATGTTTGTTTTCTTGTAAAAACTCAAAAAAAAAAGTTGAGTGCATTGGACCTTTTCCAGTGTTTAACCCTTTCCCACTTGTAGACAAACATTTGACGCATCTGCAGCAAACAACCTTTGAAATCCTAATGCCAAAAAGGAGAAATTGTTCACCATTTAAATCATTTTCATGCTTTCATAAATAAAAGATTTTCCATGTTTACCCATATGTTTTCAAAGTAGTCTGCTGCAACTAAATTGTTGTATGTGGGAAAGAGATGGAGTCAGGGGGAAATGACAATTGTCCTCAGTTTGAATCAACGCTTAACCAAAGAATGATGCATGCTCTGTTTGAGCATTAACCCTTCCCCACAAACAACAAATCAGCAGCAGACGACTTAAAAAACATCTCGGCAAAACTATGGAAATTCTCGATAAAAACAAGTTTAATCAATGAAAAGAGTTGAATTTTCTTTAGACCAATTAAAGCAGAAATAGCTCATTATAAATGAGCAATTTTTCCATTTGCCACAATCTTTTTAAAAGTCGTCTGCTGAAGAAGCGCCAGAAAGCGTCTGCAAGTTGGAAAGTGATGAGGGATTACTTTTGACTAATTCACTACCCATATTTTGGTATATTCATTCATAAACATTACGCACGGTACTCAATCCGATTGATTAATAAGTGAAAGGGGTTTAACAATTGATGAAAGGTGTAGTAATATTGAGAAATCATTAATATTCTCACCTGAGTCATCCCACATGCAGTGTGTACATTCATGAGTCATGATAAACAAACAGCTGATATTTTTTTTTTACCCACAATGTCAGCGAAAAAAGGGGGTCTCGCTGCACCTCTTTAATGGCATTAATTTTCAGTTGTGTAGGAATGAACCCTTTTCCCACATAGAGATGCTTTTTGATGCCTTGGCAGCAGCTAACTTCCGGAAAACAATTTGGCAAAAGGATAAATAGCTCATTATTTATCCTTTTGCTACAATGTTTTCAACTATTTTCAATAATTAAACCTTTTTCCATATTTTTGATGTTTTCAAAATCATCTGCTGCAGATTTGCTGTATGTGGGAAATGGTTAAAGGTTATATTATCTACAAGAGACAGACTTTTCATTTTCTTTAAATCTAAGGTCTATTTAACATGTAACAGGACAGTGAAGAGTCTGGTAAGACTGCGATTAAGCACAGGCTTGCCAAAGACTTCACTGTATAAAAGTGCAAAAAAGATCCAATAACCCTTTCTCACATACGACAACTCTGCAGCAGACGGCTTAGAAAACATATTGGCAAAAGTTTGAAATATCTCAATAAATTAAAGTTTAATTATACATAGAGTTGAAAACATTGTGACAAAAGGAGAAATTGCTTGCAACAGTTTCGAGCAATTTCTCCTTTTGTCACAATGTTTTCAAAATTGTCTGCTGCAAATGTGTTTACAAGTGGGAAGGGGTTAAAGCCTGATGCAGCGGCTCATATCATTTCCTACAAGCTTCTCAGATAACCCATTAACCCACTTCTCTATAGACCCAGGGAGCTTGCTTACACTTTTAACTGAAATGGCTTACATAGGTGCACTGTCAAACAAAAACAGTCCCTTTGAAAATTAAAAAAAAATTCAATTCAGATTGCATACATGAAGTCCTTTTTTAGGTATCATAAACAATTCTACGGAGACTTCCAAGATGCTTGTCTGACTTGAATGATGGCAAACAGGGATTATATTCTGATCAGACTGCACTTTTAAAACAAATGATCTCAATCTTCACTGGTGCCAAAGTCCCAAGAGTTCATTTTCCTGTGATATGGCTCACAAATGCAGAAAAAATGGAATTTCTAATCAGTCCTCTTGTTACTTTACCCCTTTCCTTCAAGCAAAAACATATTCAATGCAAATCTTACAAAGAACAATATTCTAATCACTACAAAGAGCAAGTGGGAGGTCGATGATGGTTTGATCCCTGGCAGTGACATACTAAAGACTAATAAAATGGTAGTAATAGATTTCCCTCCTTAGCACGCAGGATTGTGAGGTTAGCATTACAACTGAATCGCAGGTGTTAGGATAAATGAGCAGTAGTACTTAGTAACTTATCCAGGAAAACCCCGATATAACTGAAAAATTGTTTAAAGCTGCATAAAACACTATGCAAACAAATCCTAGAAAGAGCAACTCAATATTTTTCAACAATATTTCTATTTCATCTATGGATGTAGATTTTGTAATATTTTTAAATTCCTCAGCTGTTACATAGAGTAACATATATAGTCTATAGATTTTGTAATATTATTAAATTCCTCAGCTGTTACATAGTCTATAAGGGAAATAGTTAATAACACTTTCCCTAAGCCTTTTGACTCATCTGCAGCAGAGGATTTTTGAAAACATTGTAACAAAACAAGACAATTGCTCAAAATAGGCAATTTCTCCTTTTGCCACAACGTATTCAAATACTTTTTTAGTAATTATCCTACATTCATAGATTTTCCATATTTTTAGAGTAGACATTTCATCTGCTGCATATTTGTATAGTATGTAAGGAAAATGGTTATTAAGCCCACTGAGGAATGAGTCTGCAGGGAAAGTCTAAATCGTTGTGTCAATGAAATTTCCTGAAAAGGCTTAATGTAAATGCAGATGACTGATTCCTGGGAATCCTTAACCCTTTTAAACATGTGCCCATATTTTGACGCGTCTGCAGACTTTTTAAAACATTGTGGCAAAAGAAGAATTTGCAAATAATGAGCAATTTCTCCTTTAGTCACAATGTTTTTAACTCATATTTTCTATTTATTCTTTGATCCATAGAAATTTACCATATTTTTGCTTATAGATGTTTTGAAAGTCATCTACTGCAGACTTGTTGTCCTGTGAAGAAAAGGGTGAACATTTTGACAATGATATTTGTGCTGTCTTACAATAAGTCTGTATTTCCATACTGCATACTTTCTGTCTACATCATAATACTTTAAAAACTATGCTATTTTTTTGCTCTTTTGAAAGATTATTGACAATTTATTATTTCTTTTTAAAAAGATAATCAGAATGATATTCAATATGGTTGGTTATATCCTGTTCCAACATACAACACATTTGCAACAAACACTTTTGAAAACAGTGGCAAAAACATGAAAAAATCTCCAAATTTAATAAACAATAATATTACTTCTTCTGCCACATGATTACAGTATTTCTCTGCTGCAGAGGCATTTAACAGTGTCTGTATATGGAAAAGGGTTAATGTTTTTATTATTAAGAAAGGGTATGCTGTATCAGTGAGTCATGAGTGGTCCCTTCCCCCAATATGATATAAATTAGAAACTTATACTCCTAGATAGTGAGGTCATTAGTGAGACTGGTCACAACAAAACACAGATCAATTACTATAGATACACTTGATATATGTAATTATACTGTTCTACTCAAGATCTTATTGTTGTATTTTAAATAATAGGTCTCAAAAGCAGTCAGGCGCATTATGCTAAAAGTTGATTTATTTCATTTGTATGGTGTTTTGTTTTCATACCTCTTTCAACAGTTCTTCAGTTATATCACGTGTTCCCTGGGTAATTTACTAGTACATTTATCCTGATACCAGCAAGTCTGTTGTAAAGCTAACCACACAGTCCTGAGCTCCATGAAGGAAAAGCCGTAACTTTCTGTTTTTAAAGTCTTTAATATGACCTGGTTGAGTATTTAACCTTACAACTCCTGCACCAGAGACAGGCAACCTATCACTACACTACCAAGGCAGTCGCTCCAAGTTGAATAAACGGTGACTGTCGTACATGAAAAAATTAACTTGAATCTGACATTTTGATGTTTTGTTTTATTGTTCCATTTTAGATTAAGTTCAATTCCATTTATGCTATGGTTTCTTAGCATTCCTAGGCTAGGGTAATTTCCTTACCACCTGGGTACTTCTTTACGACTGCCAAGAGATTAAGGCATTGAACCCAGGTCTTAAGTCACGTCACCCATAGCAAAATTCTTTTTTTTACAACCTACATGCATTTTCAAAAACTGCTTCATTGGATTAGAGTGAAGACTTGGCAGTTTGATTTAAGTCTACAATTGCACTAATTATTTGGTTTTTGAGCAGCATAGCCCAATGTTATTCAAGTTGACCTTTAATAAACAGTATATTTTCGGGGAAAATTACTACCTTGACTGGTAAATTTATCCTAATAGCAGTCCTTTATTTGTAATGCTTTCTCCATAACCCATCGAGAGCATCATGGAGAGTTCAAAGTCACTACTACAAACTTAAATGTGTTTGGTATGACCGGACAGGGTTTCGAACCCTGGTCAGCTGCTTTCAAGGCTGAAACTTAACCGAGGTAGCCAATAATGCATAAAGCAACCTTTATAAAAGACCCAGCTCTGATAAGCCTTGCTGTAATTAATAAATGACCCTAACGATTTGTAATGAAGAGCACCGATTTGTAATGAAGAGCACCGGTCTAGATCTAACCACATAATTAGATAGTAACAACTTTCCATTGGATCAGGATCATTATCATAAGGTACCCAAGAACTTTGCCGATAAAATACTCATTGAGAAAACAGAAGGCTTTGAGCTAAAATCTTTTCCCACTTGCAGTTGCACTTCAACGCATGTGCAGCTGATCAAATTTAAAAAAACATTGTGACAAAAGGAGAAATTGATCCCACAATGTTTTTAACTCTATTCAATAATTATACTCATGTTTTTAGAGATAATCCAAAGTTTTGCTTACATATTTTCTAAGTCATCTGTAGCAGATTCGGTCTATGTGTAAAATATTCTAATTATGATTGAGTGAATCCATATTGTTTTAACAGTCTGATACATTTGCCTCTGCATTTGTCACCTACTCACCTTTAAAACATTTCTGGGAAAAGAGGAATTGTTCTCTTTAAGCAATTTCTCGTTTTCACAAATAATTCCAAAGGCTGTTTGTTGAAAACAGGTAATTAATATGATGTCTGTATCAGGAAAAGGGAAGGAAATGACATGCATTTTGTTGGCAAAGAAGTAAGGAATCATGAAGTATTCCCCATCTTGATAAGACCAGACTTCAACAGGGCAACGTTTATCATAGTTTCAACAGTTGTCTGCGGTTTGTTGACAAAAAACATCTGTGTATCAAAAAACTAAATCCCTAACTCTTTCCTACATGTAGACAAACAATAAGCATTGTTTTCCTTTTACCAAAATAAATGATTATAACTTCCTGCATTAATTAATCTACATGTAACATAATGATAATATTGAAGATTTTGTTTGTATGATGCTTTAGACCCTTTCTACAGTATTTCATTCATATCATGGGTTAATTTACAGAACTGCTAGAAATCTTATTCTGAGAACACATTGCATGAGTACTAATTAATTGCTATCAAAGCAACAGGGCAGCCACCATCAGCTTAGGTGTGACCTGACTGCATAGGGATTTAACACTTCTCTACATCTAGGGCCAATGAGTGCAACCACTACTATCATATTTGGTGTAACCTGACTGGGGATTGAACACTTCTCTACATCTAGGGCCAATGAGTGCAACCACTACTATCATATTTGGTGTAACCTGACTGGGGATTGAACCACTTCTCTACATCTAGTGCCAAGGAGTGCAGCCACTACCATCAGCTTTGGTGTAACCTGACTGGGGATTGAACACTTCTCTACAGCTAGCACCAAGAAGGGCAGCCACTACCATCAGCTTTGGTGTGACCTGACTGGGGATTGAACCACTTCTATACATCTAGGGCCAAGGAGTGCAACCACTACTATTATCTTTGGTGTGACCTGACTGGGTATTGAACACTTCTCTACATCTAGGGCCAAGGAGTGCAACCACTACTATCATATTTGGTGTGACCTGACTGGGTATTGAACCCTTCTCTACATCTAGGGCCAAGGAGTGCAACCACTACTATCATATTTGGTGTGACCTGACTGGGTATTGAACACTTCTCTACATCTAGGGCCAAGGAGTGCAACCACTACTATCATATTTG